>SNQJ01S0018701.1:28160-47276 GCA_010110895.2 Picea sitchensis
AGAGAGAGAGAGAGAGAGAGAGAGAGAGAGAGAGAGGCATGGCCAGGAAAGGTCTAGGTCTTGGTCTTGCCATGTCTAGGTCATGGTTTAATGGTAGCTTTGTGATTTGTTTTCTTTGCTGGTATGAATTTCCTTGAGGCCGAAAAAGCATAGTAGAGTAGGTAAAAGGTTTGGTTTCAAGTAAGTAATATTCTCTATGTGAGTGTATTAATCAATATATTTTTGCAAGTTAAATATGATGAACTATAGATGAGAAGCAACAAGTCATGATGACTCTCCTTATTTTGGGCTATTTTACGAACATTATTCATACAAATGAAGTAACTTAAAATCACAATCGGTATATGTCTATCCATTCAATTTAGGTACCAACTCAACTATGATATATGGATATCCATTCAATTTAGGTACCAACTCATCTATTATATATGGATATCCATTCAATTTAGGTACCAACTCATCTATGATATATGGCTATCCATTCCATTAAGGTAACCCTTTTGTAGTCTTCTAGGTCATGGTCTAGGTCTAGGTCATGGTCTAGGTATAGGTCATGGTCACAGTCACAGTCATGGTCTAGTTCTAGGTCTAGGTCATGTTCTAGGTCTAGGTCTAGGTCTAGGTCTTTCCATGCCTTGCCATGTCTAGGTCCAGGTCCAGGTCTTGCCATGTCTAGGTCAAGGCCATGTGTTATAAGGAAAATATCTCTATGGCATGGGGTGAACCACAACAGATGGAATGACACACAAAAATAAACTCTAATCCCAAATATGATATATAAATGAAATGCTAACAAGACAAGGCCAAGAGCCTACCTTGTCCGGACGTTTGATGAAGACCATCGTTGAGCACACACCTCAAAGATTTATACCTGCAACTTGTCCTCAGCAACCAAGATACAGAAGCATATGGTGCTAATATATAATGTTAGCATATAGATTATCATAATCCATTAACATATATGACAAATACGCCCATGGAATAATAATTCAAATATTTGCATGATATCAATTAGATGAGAAAAGAGTATTTATATTAAAATAATCAACATAAGTATATAGGTGAAAAACTTATGTATCGACACATATCAGAACCGAGAAACTAAGTCCCTCTAGCTGGGCCTCCACCACTTCAATCATCCACCAAAGGCAAGCTCATATCAAGGAGTCAATGAGGTTCTCCATCACAAAGAAGGAAGAGCTTGGGGGTTGAACAAAGAGTTAATACTTTCAAGGATAAAGGGATGCAAACTCAATATGAAGTGAAATTTATCTAGAGTGTCTTTGCTCTCAAAGTTGAATTGTTGAATCTCCTCAAGGCTTGGAAATGACTCAATTTATAGCCTTCAAAGGGAACTGAAGAGCCAAGTCAAAGTGTTTTCAGTAAATGGAAGGTTAAGGATCACGGATCTCGTGACATGGCATGTAAACCCGACATAATTTTTTAATTTTGAGCACCAAATCCGATGTATGCAGGCTGTAGTGGAGAAACCTACGTATATGATTGTTTTCTAACTGATAGGGCGTGTATAAGTGGGAAAATGTGCTTTTTTGGCTCTAGAAGGTACAAAATGGGACTTCAAGTCTGCATAGGGAAATGGAAAGGCCATCCAAGTAATTTACATGGGGTGAGGCAAAATTTGTTGTAACAGATGCCCCCTAATGTGTGAGGTCATAGGAGTATCTGTGATGGCCAAAATATATTATAATTCCCATAAGTGGGCTAATGGAGACTTAGTTGGAAGTGCTAGTTACTCATGAGAATATTATAATCCATAATGACTTTGTACACATGGCTGCCAATCTGAATTACACTGCAGATCCATGTGGAAATATATCAAATAGTTGTTCATGGCCATGAATAGTCAATATAAAGCAGGCATATGATATAGTTTGTCATAGTCATGAACAAGGCACAGTGGAATGCAGTCTCAAAATCAATCTGAAGATATTTGTATACAATGGAGTGCAATATGATCTCCCATGACCACTAAAGTTTTATAGGTACTAGTCCAATGAAATAAACAAATAATTTAGGAATGTTGCTACTGTAAGCTGGAGGTATTCTACACTCTCCGCCGAAGGTGCAAGTCTACATCATGTGAACAGAGGAATTGAGGTCGAACACTTGAATAATCCATCAATCAGGATACATTGATGTATTCCAAAATCTCAATGGTAGGGGAACCTACCACTGATGACTACAAGCCTCTAGGTACTCATAAGACTCTAGGTCTCATTTCCAGAATAGATGAACTAAATTCGATGGAAGGAGGCCCGTTGAAAGGAGAGCATTAGGGAATCTCTCATCAGTTAGCATGAGGTAAAAATAAATATCTTGATGATTAGGAGGCACTCAGATGAATAGGATGTTCATGAACCAACGACCATGTGTGTCTCCTGCATGCACTAGATGAAAGTAGTGCACGAAAGAGACCCTCTTAATAACATCCAATAAGAAAGACTGTCAACAAAGGCAAGGAAACCACCAATAAGGATAATGGCATCCAAGACACTGAATTAATCCCAATGTGAATAAATTTCTTGTCGTCGAACATAAGGGAAACCCCCCAATCAACGACCAATGAGGAGATGTCAACTGCTCAATTCAAGGTTACCTACCCATAATGAAAGTAGGACCAAGGTGCATGGTAGGAATACAACTTCATGTGACTCTGAGATACACTGAGGGTATGCCTGACATGCAAAGTCAAGAGTTCTAAGAAATCGCCAACACATGCTTATAGAATTTATTTGAACAAGAGAGTGAGACATATGGATAACTCAAGCAACATAGACTTGATGATAAAACTTAGTGATGCAGGAGGCCTCAACAAAGTCTCCACAGGGACTAGAAGAATAACCAGTTGGAGGAGTAAACTCTAAGTAATGAGATCAACTTCCTAAGGTCATGCTAAACCAAAATTTTGGATTAAAGTGGACTCAAAAACTTGTTTTATGTTCAAAGGCGACATGGTTGTTGCAGATATGAGATAATATTATTTTCCCATCCGTCTTTTGTTTTTTTTCATAGGCAAATAAATGCTATGATACAGGAGAGGAAATGAATGTCATGAGTAAGCAACTAGTTCTAAATAATGGAACATACCTATTCTTAATGCAAGGAAGTGCATGCAGGTCATGGACACTCGGGGGAATGTTTCCTCTTAGGGTACAGTGTGTCAAGCTGCAAATGATATATAAAAGTCTCTGCTTGGCCAGTGATGCAAATTGATGAGGTAAGAGGCTTATAATGAGAAAGAGTGAACCATAATAGGCTCAATACTGCAAGCAAGATGATGGAATGTGATTACAACTTAACTCTAAAGAATGCCCTTTTTTGTAGATTTAGTCCCCTAGGCCCGAAAAAGTATAAAATAATACCCAGGAGAACTTCTAGTCAATGGTGACTAGAGTATTCCTTTTTCATAAGTATTCTAATTGGTACGAAAAAGGGTTAAACTTACACCAAATAGACATCCTTTCAAACCCATTTAATGAGTGTGAAGGAGACACATTCACTTTACAATATTTTCATTTTTTAGAGAGTCGAAAAGAGCATAACCAAGACTCAAGGGGGGGGGAGAGTCCCATAGGTAACAATCATAATTCTTGTGAGTAAGAATATGGGGTTCTAATGCAAAGTCATATAGGAACTATAAGGAACTCTTGGTCTTATGGAATAACTTCTTCATGGACACCAAATAGCACAAAGGTTCTAACTAGGGAATCCATGTTTGGTGAGACTCTACCACTTAATAATGACACTTCTAGTAGCAGTAGGAAGGTTCAGTGTTGCTAATAAATGGGTTCGTACCTAGGGTGTATGGATCACGGTCATAGGATGATGCAAGAGTGAAAAATAGAGTGACAACCTATCCTATATGACGGTGAAATAATATACCTGTCGAAGGCATGAACGGGCGTAATGACGCTGGAAACCGCAAAAAATCCTGGAAAAAACCACAACCAAATCTTTCCACTGCACTATTAGTCCATAAGGTAAAAAATTAGCACAAACTATAGGAAGTGGGTAAAAAAATTCTACTAATAGTAAAAATAGACCATTTTACCATACCATTTAATTTTTTTCACCCACATAGTCCATTTAAGGCCATTTTTCCCATGATATTCAAGTGTCAATTATGGGAGCTACGATCAACGAAATCAACAACCATCTGAACCAATTAAGTGCCCATCCTCTTTACTTCAATTTCGATGGTTTAAATTTCAATTTTAGGCCCCATTTGTTTTGGTATTAGAGGGCATAATATGGAAATTAGGGCGTATGCGGGTGACAGTTGATTGAGTTGTGTATACGACCCCATATATGCGGGGAAAGTGAAGCCTGCACGCGTATATGGATCCCTATACGTAACTATTACCAAGTCATCCCACGTACAAGTCTGTGATCAATATTTTTGAAAGGTTTTAACTCAAAAAATGGCTTTTCCTCTGCAGGATGGTGATTGAATGGAGGGAGATGGAGCATGAAGAGATAGATGCAGCAGTGGGAAGGGATTATAGGGCCCAAATGGTTTTAAAAATATGTGGCCTTTATAAATTTTGGGCCAACAAGCTCAGGTGAGGTTGCTGCAGTTTCTAGTAAACTACTCGGATCTAGAGACAGAGTCCTTCAACCTCGATGGAAACCATTGAGGATTGAAGTGGAAGATATATACTTCATCACAGGATTGTCTCGCCAAGGCAAGGTAGTGAATCTCAATTCCCGAGGGGTTGGGGGTGGTATGACTATGGAGGAGTACATTGCCACCCGCTATGTTGCATACACAGATAAAGTAGGGAGCCAACTCCCAATAAGGGTGATCGAGAACCTGAGCTTAAAGATCATCGTGCTTGTACTTACACATATTTTAGGGTTGGCCTCATTGCACCAGATATCAAGTCCACTCATGTTCTATGTGGTCGATTGTTTAAGACCCACTATTTATGACTGGTGTACATCACGGCTGGATAACATGAAGAGCCAGTTGACGGATTGCAAACAAAGGAAAAAGAGAAATTTTGTATTTGCATCCATTCTTTGTAATTTTCTCTTTGAGAGGGTTCAAAGCTTGAGGCATAGAGTAGATATTAATCCACATGGATAGCGTGATCCAACCATGTCACAATGGACCGACATGATGAGGCGACTAGGAGGTGGTAGGTTTCCAACCCCCTACAATGATGAGTTCTTTTTTTGGTGGCACCGACAAGTTGTAGCCATTGACGACTACCCTTACAGTAGGATCAACTATAGAGGGGATCCGAACATGCCTTTTCCACCAGGTTCCGCCTATGGTGATATTGGTAAGAAATGTTTTTATATGTTTCATATATTTTTTTGTGTTTTTCAATAATAATAAAAAAAAAACGCAAATATTTTTGTATGGTATCAAGTATTAGCAATTGCATTGTTACACAGATGTAGGTCCGCAACAATCAGCGGGATTTCCACGACATCGACGAAGGAGCTGAGGAGATGAGCATGTGCGAGGAGATGTAGAGAGAGTGTTGCAGACTGTGTAGGGGAACCTGTCTCGATTGACGAACAAGGTTCCTATGGTTCAAGTGGAGGATCTGTCAGAGGAGATGTAGCAGCAGGTGGTGGGTGTACCTCGTGCATGGGTGTGACTCTTCTGATGTCTTGAAAATTTTGTAGTGTGCTATCATGATATGCATCCAACACCATAGGCGTATATTCCATGGTCATATTATATACTGACCATATATTTATTTTGAGGGTGTGAACACCATTTTGTACTATGACACCATATTTTTTGAAAGGATGAAATATAAAAAAATTGGTCTTCAACTTTACTTATATATGTTACGATGTGTACATGTATGAATGTGTTTTTTTTGCTTATTTATGTGAAAAATTCTGATCTAAAATATAATTAGCATATGCATCAGATGCATGAATATAACTTATAGGTATGTGATTATAAGTAATAATCGTTAGAGTAGAGTAGGGTCTTGCACACAATAACTATCGTTTAACTGACATATGACTAACTGGAAGTCCAGGAGAACCTATAAAGACCGAACACCATGTAAAATGGCATCACGTAATAGCTCTATAATGATGTTATACTCAACCACATTATTTGTTGATGGCTCTAGATGAACGCCACCTGAAGACACTAGTTGGCCCTAGAATGAGTAAATGACCCAAGCAGCAGAAGCCATGTTTCGCATATGACGACTAGCACCATCCGCAAATCCTCAGTAAACTGAAGACTCCGTTAACGTCTGCAAACCAAGGGAAAATCTCGATAAGCAAGCCAATGACACAAAGGAAAAGATATATATACACTAGTATACAAAATGTCACTCCTAAGATTTGAGGGCTTAAGTGTAACACCTTTTAAGGTGGAGCCCATTTATGGGCTCATCCAACATATTCCCTTCATAATATTCCAATTCATAGGATCCTTTCTCTAAGACACGTCGCATGATATACAGACCGTGCCACATGGGGTTGAACTTGCTTGCCACAACGATTCTTTGGCTTGGTCATACAGGAGAACCAAATCACCCTCAATGTATTGTCGAGGACAGACAAACCTATCATATTGAACCTTAACACGCCAATTATTCACTTCGATAGTCATAGAGGCATATCAACGCTGCTCATCGAGACGCTCTAGGTGTACAAGGAATTTTCAAGATCGGATGTGTTAGGTAGGAGCTCAATTTCCAACTTGAGGGAAGGGATTTCACATTCAATTGGAAGAATTGACTCCACGCCATGTAATAACTAAAATGGAGAGAAACCGGTGGAAGTATTTAATGAGGTTCGATATTCCCAAAGTGCAGGGTAAAGCATCGGATGCCAGTCATATTTACTTTGGCTGACAGTTTTTTGCAAGATAGTCTTGAGATATTTATTCACTGCCTCTACTTGTCCATTTTCCTGGGGATAGTAAGGGGAAGATTGGTCATGCTTAAAACCCAGTTTTGATGCTAACTATTTCATCATTTCATTTTCAAAGTGACTGCCATGATCAATGAAAATCTCTCTCGGGATTCTGAACTAGGATATAATTTGGTTGAATACAAAAAATGTTGTAGTCTTACCATCAAATTTAATGGTAGGCATGGCCTCTACCCATTTAGTGAAGTAATCCATGGCCACAATGATGTGTTGATGCCCCCCAGCCGAAGCTGGGTTACAGTCCATAAAATATACCCTCCACTTGGTGAAGGGATTGACGATGATGACTGGGTGAAGAGGGGCTAGGTGCGAGCGCATTTTTCAAGTGAACACTTGGCAAGGGTGACACTTCTTGACTGCTTCAACACAGTATTTAAAAATTGACGGCCAAAAATAACCGGATCGCAATATCTTTTGGGTTGTCGCAAGCCCAGATAAATGACCACCACAAGCCCCACTGTGATAGTCATTGAAAACAGACTCAACTTCCTCATGAGTCAAGAAATGATGTAAAATATTATCTACTCCTCGACGAGATAAAGTGTCGTCGGTGATAAGGTAGTTTTTAGCATGATGATGTATACGTCGTCAATTGTCTCTAGACAGATGTTGGGATAGATTCAAGGTTTGAAGATAAATTAGAATGTCTCCATACCAGGGATCTGAAGATGAGATAAGGAAGATATTTTCATCCGTGAATGAATCGTCATGAAAAATGTTCTCATCTAGTCAAGGGAAGTCTAATATCAACTCGGAAAAAACTAGTGATTTCTTAGACTTTGCCGAAGCAAAATCGAGATCAAACTCTTGAAAAATAACAATCCACTTATTGTATTCCCCACCTATGATATGCCTGGTGAGGACGTATTGAAATGGATTTATATTTGTGACTATGGTATTTTTGCAAAGTAATCTATAATGTCGTAATATTTGAACCGCATGTACGACGACCAAGGCTAGTTTCTCTACGTGAGAGTATTTAAGTTTATGACCGACTAGGTTTCAACTGAGATAGTAGACAATTTGCTCATGAAGTTCATCATCCTCCTGAACCAAAACCATACCAATTGTCCCTTCAAATGCGGTGATTTAAAGCAAATAGTCTCTACTATAGTTTGGAGGCTTCAACAAAGGTGTCGATACCAAATCTTTCTTAAGAGCATCGAAAGATTCCTGGGCTCACTCATCCCATATAAACAGAGTATCCTTCTTTAAAAGATGCATGAAACCCTCAGTTAAGTTGGCATAGTTCACTATGAACCGACGTAGGAAATTAGTCTTCCCCTGTAAACCTTGAAGTTGTCGAATGTTGTGCGGGGGAGGCAATCAAAGTATTTCCTCAACCTTCATAGGAAATACCATGATTCTATGCTCAGACACTAAGAATCCTAAAAGACGTTCAGACCTAAGGCAAAATATTTTATTGCAAGGGTTCAACCGAATGTGATAGTAATGACATCTCTCAAATACTAATCGAAGGTGAGTGGAGTGATCTACTCTCTTGCAAGAGTGATCAACAAGATCATCTAGGTAATCTTCGACAATATGCTTGAGATCATGAAAAGAAAAGGTCATGGTATGTTGGAAGGTTGCTTCGACGTTTTTAAGGCCGAAAGGAATTTTTTGATATGAAAAAGTACCCCAAGGAAAAATAAACTCCATCTTATGTTGATCCTCGGGTTTGATTTGAATTTGATTATACCTTGAAAATTCGTCCATAAAAGAAAATAATTCGCTTCCTGCACACTCATCAAGAATCTGGTCAATGAAAGTAGTCGAGAATTTATATTTAGGACAAACCTTGTTTAGGTCTCAAAAATCCATACAGACACAAATGGTTCCTTGTTTTTTATTCATGGGAATGGGGTTGGACACCCATCCAGTCAAGGGAACTAGGTAGATGAAACCAACATTAAGTAGCTTCTCTACCATTGCCTTAATAGTAGGGGACTTCCTAGGATTAACAACTCTAAGACGTTTTCAAATAGGTCTAGCATCCAGATATGTCTTAATATCATGTTCGACAATGTTGGGTTTGATTTGTGGCATATCTTAATATGAACAAGTGAATACATCACAAAATTCTTTGAAGAGATTGGTGTAGATCTGAATTTATTCATGCGAACAATTCACATCGATATATACATTCTCAATTTTTCTAGGAATTCGAGAGATGTCGATTGTGACAGTAGGAGAAATATTCACCATGTTTCCTTTGACATAAATACCATGCGTCTCTAATGAAACCATAGCGTGACCGACCATCTCACTCAAGGTAGATGTAACACACCCAACCCCTTTAGTACCCTTTTAAGGGATGGGATANATTTCCTATAACTTCTCTGAGTTCCTCGAAGAGAGGCATTATTGCCTTCTGCTCTTCGAGAGATTTCCAATGACTATAAACTCATCCACGACTCAGTTCTGGTTTGAGAGTTATGGCCTTCTGAAGTTTTTGGGGTGTCATTGGCCAATGGCCACCCCCTTTGCCATGTGGCTTCACTTTCCTCGTACCATGCAACATGGCATTGTCTTAGCCCCGATTTTCATCCTTTGGGAATGACATGGCTGTGGTAGAAGGGTTTACAAGGGAAAGTCTCTGCCAAGTCGTCATGGCTTATCTGCTCCCAGAACCTCGATGCTTCTTGTTTTCCCTTTTTACCTTACCATGTGACCGACGATGGAACCTAGTCATTTGGAATTTGGCCTTTCCACACTCTTTTGCCCAGTGTTGAAGCTTCTCGGAGACCCGAAGTCCCGAAGCCTCTCGCTACTCCAGAATCTACGATGGAGCTCTATCCACCTTTGGATATAACGGTTAAGAATTACCTGCATTTAACCAATCGCTTGGAATTGAATAGAGGGGTGGGGTATCTCAACTAATTCATGTCCAATCCCACGTGGAGCTATCTAGACACACCACATCACCATGACGCACGTAGGCCCGTCCAAATGGAACTTTCCATTTCATCGAGGGAACTTCAGACTTCGACGATAGTCGCATGCATCACATGTCAAACCTCCTGGAGCCTCGAAGTACTGGACTCCTGAACTTCCTTTCCATGTGGCTCCGGCCTTTGGCCCTTTTTGGAGCTTTCATCTTAGCATTCTAAACACCTGGAGTTCTAAAGTCCCAAACTCTTGGAGCGGGTCAACGCTGAATGACCATGACGTATATCCAAGAGTCAGGGGAGATATTGAATAGCCTCAAATCTATGACTCATGTTACTTCATGAGTTTGACATTTTAAGGTTTCAAGAATTTAACACCCTTTTTCTCCCGAAGTGGTCAACGTTGAACTGACAAAGACATAGATCCAACAGTCAAGGAAAATCTTGAAGGTCCTCATATCTACAGTTCTCGTCACTATGTGAGTTCAGCGTTTGGAGGTTCTACCCGTTTAATTCTCCCTTTCTCCCGAAGTGTTCAACGTCGGACTTACCATTACGTAGATCCAACGAAAGACATTTGGCAGGAGACAAGGGTGACACATGGCCCAATCAACTGGTGACACGTGTCAAGGTCCATTTGACACATAAGGTCTATGAAAGTCACAAATTAGGGTGACACGTGGCACACCTATGACAGGTCCACATCACCCTTGGTGACTTTAATATGCCACGTCACTCTAGCTTTGACGATATTCTCATTCACCACATGTCGAACCTCCCGGAGTGGGACTTCTCCAGAGTAATTTATACTATCCTTTCACTAGGCTCGATCTAATGGCCGAGAAGGGTTTCGAAGGATCCTTAGATCCATGGTCAACGTTACTTTGTGAACGAGAAGTGGATGGTGGTTTAATGGGGGGATCCACGATAATGGTTAAATGACCACCAACTCTCGGTCAACCATCAAGTTAGCGGTACAATGGGTCAACTTCGATGCATTTAGGACATTACAATGTTCATTTACCCTGGAGCTCCGGACTCCTGGAGTCTTGAATAACTTAGCTCATTTTTTTGTCTATAGTGAAGGGTCCCAAGGTCCTAGTCCTATGGATCTTTGTCAAGCTCCAAAGGCTACACTCCTAACTCTTAGCCAAAATTTGGTTAAGGCCATGGGCATGAGCCCATGGTTACTTGGACCACTGGTTTGAAGGAAGTTCCCTCCATTCACATAACTCAAGTTCTAAAACAGGGAAATGTAAATCAAGAGATTGATCGGACCCAAACAATATTGTAGAGTCTATCCCAGCTCTTTACTTGGGGAATTGATCCTGAGAAATCCCTTTGAGGAATTTTCTAACCAGTACAGAGGCTAAAGCCTTATGTCCCAAATTCCTTTAGAAACCCATTACTGATAGTCTTCCTTTTCTAGATAGAAGTTAGCAGAAAAACCATTGACATATGATAATGTTCAAAGTCTACCTCAAAATATTCAGGCGGCTAGACCGCCAGAGTCACAATTATCTAATATCCAAAGAAGATACAATAATATGTCATCATCCCTATATATCAAGGATGTATATGTATAGATACAATACAAGCTTTCAAGAGGCATTTTAATTCAAGTTTAGAGAGTCTATGAAATACTTATATATACATTTGATAGTCGAGCAGCTAATTGTGGGTGTTCACCTCTCCACCCAACCGTAGGCTTAGAGGCATTCATTCTTAGTGCTCTGGCCACCCCCATGCCAAGCCATGATATCACTAGGGAACTTTTGTAGTTTTTCATAGATTCTTTCTCTATCATAACTTCTACGAGGTTTATCAGATGCTCCCTCAGCATCAAGCTCGCAATCTTCTGCTCAAGTTATGTTTTTCTGGGTTCTCTTCAGTAACGAGAGAAACTTATTCTTTCAGTTCTTCTCCTCAACTAGAGAGCCTCTCCCATGCTCTCTTTATTTCTCTCATATATATCTTCTCTTGCATTCCCTCTCCCCTTTTCCTCAGGGAGGTTCTGGACCTGTCCTATCCCTTCTATCAGAAGGAACTCGGGTCAATCTAGGTCTACAGGAAACTACACTCTGTGGTACTTCAGGCTGACAATTTTTTGTCTCCTCAGCCAGACCCTCCATGCTTCCATTCATTGGGGTAGTTTATTTTTCAACCACCATCCATTTTCTCTTTAAATGATTTTTCCTTGGAATCAGGATGAGGTTTATTATTTCAGCAAAGAGAATTTGGTTCATTTTGACATAATGAACCCTGTCCATAGTTTCCTCACTCTTTCTTCTAGTGATATCATGGCCAACTCTTCAAGGCTTCACCCCCATAGTCGGTTGTTGGAAATCTAAATAATAATACATTTACATTGCTCACATGTCATAGCATGGTAATCATAAATAATGATTAATTACAAGCTGGGGGGAAAATGGGTATTACAATCCCCTCCCCCTTCAAAGGGACACCATGCTCGATGTTCTTTCTCAGTAACACCTGCCATGCCTTTGTCATTCAGCTGTTTCATAAATATTGATCCTTTTTCTTGGTCAGGTCCCTTCCAAATCCTTGGCCTTCGTCACATGCCTTCAACAATTTTGGACAACAAGCATGTTAATCACAATTTCATGCGAAAAGATCTTACTATTTTTCAAAATTCAAGAGGAAGAAGAATTTTTATTTTTTCTATAATCCAACACAATACTTATCTGTGTAGTACATGGATCTGCATCCATGTGGTTGTCTTGTTATCTTAGCTAACTATTTTTCCTTGACATCCCATTGTGTGCATGATCCCAATCAATGGCTTACAAGAATTATAAAAGTCTCCTCTTCCTTGCGGTCACTCACCCTCCATGCCTAGGCTCAGGCATCCCCTTATCTTCTATACAATCCCTCAGGCAATCCATCTTTCCTTGCCAAGGATTTCTCACACATGAAGAGTGTTAGAGACCTCATTGAGCCTTACAGTCAAGGCGTCCCTTTGACCTACTCTGTCGAGGCGTCCCGACTTGTGTTACCACAACACAACATATTCTAGGGCTATCATGGATTATCGCAGGGCTATCATGTCATCACATTATCCTTTTCATCCTTTCTAGCTTTGATAGCCTTCATCTTTCCTCCTTAGACAAATATTTCCATCTCACTTGTATCACATGTATACATAAATTATGAGATATTATCATCAATTCCAACTTATAATTTCTTTCAAATATGTCACCCACAAATTTCCAAAATCCACATTTTGTTTTTCAAATCTGATCCACACACGAACCAGATTCACAAGTATGGGATTTTTCTTCCCATAGCAGTCTGGTTCAATAGGAAATTGGTCTTCCTTATGGGATTATAACACTTCCATATCCAAGACCCTTTCTTCCTGCAACTTCAACATTCCTCAGCCAAACAAATTGTTAGTTTTCATGCACTTTATATTTTCAAAACTATGCATACTAACAGTCCAAATCATTTTCATCTATTCAAGGATACAAAGCAAAAGGAAATATCATTATTTAAGTATGCACCCTTTCATTGATTTTGAGTTTTCCACACTTTATGACAAGCACTTTACCATGGTATGTTGGAGTTTTAACCAACCTCTTCACCAGATGGCTTATTCATTCTCGTTCATTATTGTAGCAGGATTGTGCTTCCTGCTACAGGATGATCATGATCCGAAATAAACACATATGAAACTTTAAGTTTCTCTTGAATGCATCCAAGCATTATTCCTTCATTGGTAACTAGGGTGACAACACGCATGGACACCCAAATTTTCTTTTCTTTAACAACTACACAATTCAAGTGGAGTATCGGAAGGTCCTCTTTCCTCAATGGAAAAATCCATTGTCTTCCCTTTATGCAAACATGCATTTCCTCAAAGAAATTCCATGCAATGTGTTAACTATGAGCACCTTTATTCCCAATCTCCCTAGATTGGTCATTGTACCCATGGTACTGTTTACTCATGCATTTTCTTGCAAGGATTATAACTCATCCTTGAATGGCATAGAATTCCTCTGCTTGAGGTTGTCCATCATTGGCAATTGTCTTTCTCAACAACTCCAATTTATTTCTACAGATGTCATACATAATAAATATATCAATTGTCATGTAAAATAAAAATGCATGTATCATAGTATTCTACTCAATAAAATATTTTCAGATATGTCCTAGCATATATTTATGCACTTCATCACATTATCCTTAATGTTTTCATGAGTGCAACACAAACAATTCTCAATTGTTTCTACAATCATATTGTAACGCCCCATATCTTAGGATTAGGCAGTTAGAACATTGTTGTTTGCTCATCTTAGTAATTCAATTCTTAACATTTGTTTGGGCTTAGTTAGATTGAGATAGATATTTGAGATGTGTACATTTAGACCAATTTGTATGTTACATGATATATGTTCATGACAAAGATAGTTATTTGATTGTTTAAACATGAAAATTAAAATGGGTAAGTTTGGTACATGTATAGCAATTCAAGTTATGTTGTGAATGTATATTAGATGCAATGCATGATGCAAATAGGCATACATTTCTTGATTGAGCACCAATGCAAATATGGATTCTTATACAAATTTGTGATGTATCTACATCAATATGAGTTATTGGTGAACTAAACTACAGGTTGATGAGCTATGTGATAGCCAAATGACTATAGTATTGAGGTAACTTGGATGTCGTAGACATCAAGAAGATATCTTATGTTATAAGTTGTACTTACTATTTAATTTATTATTCAAAATATTACTGTGATCTATGGTAAGTGTTGTTTTGACGGGATGCACAGCTTGCCCGGAGTGGATGTTTGATGGTGTGACTCTAAGAACAGTAGTTGCATAGTATGGCTTGATGGAGGGTGTTGACCCTAGTTCTATGAGGAGGGGTGGAGGTATTTCACACCGTTTATCCTCCAAAACCTGGAGTTGTGGGAGGGCTGTGTGAAATCGTGCTCCCCTGGACGTGTGATGGTGACTACCAGTTGCCTGTTGGGGAAGCTTGGTCGAGATGTATGACACTTCCACTTACGGGTTCTATTTGGAGTTAGGTAAATATAGTTCACGCTCTAGCTTAGTCCAACAGAGGAAATGATAGGATGGAAGATGGAAGTATGTTAGGAAGGAAGGATCATTTGAGAAAATTGTTATGGGATTAGTCGTGCCATTATTGATTTTTCACTTGGTATATTTTGTTGTGTTTTTATTTAAATATTTAATCGTAAATTTACCTTCTTATTTATATTCGTATATTTGGATTCAAATTTGAAATATTTAGCACTGGAATATATTGTAGGTTATTCCATGTATGAAAGAATTTTTTTTTGTTAAATTTTGTTTATACTCAATGCATATGTTTAACTTATAAAATATTATTTCATAGTACCTCGTGGAGAGGTGCTACATTCCCTGTAGGGGTTTTACCACATGAAAACATCGGTGTGTTGATCTTTGATCTAGTTATGTGAGTGGTTACTGAAGGTGTTCATCCTCTGTTGGAATACATGTGTTGTCGAACATGGTATCAGAGCTTGTTTGGGAACCAGCTCCTGTTGTAGATCGAGATCGTGAAGCCGAGTTGTCTCATCTCCCTTTTATATCATTTCCAGGCTGAGAGGATTGTTCCATTGTGTCTAGAGAACTCGTTTTAGTCAGGAACATTTTTCGTTTCACTCGAAAAAGTTTATGTTTTCCCAAGATACGACCATTACAGTTAGATCCGGAGAGAAATTTGTTTCTTGTGTGAAAAGAGTTTTTTTTCTAGCACGCTCTCCAAGGCCGTCTTCAACAAAAACAACAACAACAACAACCCCAATCCTCTTGCAAAACAATACAATATGTTTTTCTAGCCCATTTGGTTAAAAGTTGTCTTATTAAGTAAGAGTTATTGAGTTCAAATCTCTCTTTTGTTACTTTTTTTGAAAAAGTTCATGCTAAAATTGTAAAGTGTATTTCACTTCAAGTATAAAAGTGAATCACTATAAATAGCTTTAATATNATCATTGGTTTTAGTTTTTAAATCCATATTATCTGCATATTTAATATGGCTTCTACAAGTAATCTCTTACTTACCAGCACCAACTACTTCCAATGGAAATCTCATATGGAGGATTTATTAAGAAGTAAAGGCTTGTACTAGATTACCTTGGGAAAGGAAACAACACCCACTGATGCTGATAAGAAAACCAAATGGGATAATAGGAATGACAAAGCACGTGGATTATAACTGTTCTAAGACTTTTGCGATCATTATTCTGTTCAGAGAGTTCTTTCGGATCCATCGCATAGGTTTTATGTTTTTCGACGTTTCGGACCAAACTATTGTGGTCCATCTTCAGGAAAGCATAAACGCTTTCCTGAAGATGGACCACAATAGTTTGGTCCGAAACGTCGAAAAACATAAAACCTATGCGATGGATCCGAAAGAACTCTCTGAGCACGTGGATTAATCGGAATGTCCATCTCTCCTAATTTAAGGTTCCACCTTCAATCAATTGATAAACCCAAAGAATCTTGGGAAAATATTGAATTTGTGTTTGGTAAACACAATATTATTCGAGCACAACAGTTAGAAAATTAAGTACTAACTTTAAGTCCAAGTGATTTTTCTTGCATTGAAGACTATCTATCTAAGTTTAAAACACTCTGAACTTTATGTCAAGAATGTAAGATAAAGATAGATGAAGATCATTGCATCTATCTTACTCTTTCTAAGCTAGGTAGTGCATATTTTGTGTTAGTATCTACCTTTTATGCCATGCAATAGGCTCTAGGGATAGCTTATCAAAAACCTAGTCTTGATAAATTTTGTGATGCTTTGATTAGAGAGAAAGATAAGCTAGTACAACTTGGAGTGATCAGCACTACAGGTACCTCCAACAAAGCCTTAGTTGTCCATCAGAAAGATAAACCCAAGAATCCCAAGAAGCAACATCCTTGCTACAACAACAAGCAATATAAGGGTCCCAAACCCACTCATACAGCTTCCACTCCTAATGGAGACAAATGAGCAAAATATAAAAATAAGAAGACTGACATGCATTGCAACTTTTGCGATAAACATAGTCCTGATGAGTCCAAATGTTTCAAGAAGATGGAAACTTTAGAAGCAGTGATGAAGAAGAACAACATCAATATTGATTCTACTTCTTCTTCTTCTTATCATGGACATGCACTTTCAACTTCTCATTTCTCCTTCAATACAGCTTCTACTTCTACTTCTGATGAGTGGCTTATTGATTCCGGAGCATCTTATCATATGGATAAGGATAGAGACATATTATCTGCTCTAAATGAATGTAACACCAAGAAAATATTTATTAGTGATGATAGATCTCTCAGTGTTGAAGGATCTGGAACAATTCAAGTAGAAAATGGTCATTTCAATGATGTATTGTCTGTTCCAAGTCTTTCTTGTAACCTTCTATCAGTATATCAAATCATTCATTCAGGTGAAGGTAAAATTGTAGAGTTTTCACCTCACCAAGTTGCAATCAAGGATCTAAAATATCCTAAGCATATTCTTGCAACTGGAATTGTTGATGATATTACCAGGTTGTACAAGTTTGACAACTTTGGGTCACCATCTTTTTCATCAGTTTTCATTGTTCATAGCAATAATCAACAGTTTGGTCATATAAACTATTGCTCATTGAAGCAACTATGTAATCAACAGATGGTGACCTTGTCTTCCTCTTGTTTCATGCATCGATGGTGTTTGTGTCGGTTGTGTTCTTGGCAAACATCATCGAGACAGTTTTTACAAACGTACCTCTTGGAACACCTCGGCCCCTTTGCAGCTTGTTCACAGTGATTTGTGTGGTCCACTTTATTCTCCTTCTTTTTCTGGGTGCAAGTATTTCTTAACTTTCATTGATGACTTTTCCAGGCGTACTTGGGTTTACTTCTTAAAACTTAGGAGTTCAGTTTTTTACAATTTTTTGGCCTGCAAGGCCCTTGTAGAAAAGCAATCTGGACATCAAATTCAAAGGTTAAGAACAGATAATGGAGGCAAATATGTGAACATTAATTTTACAAGTTATTGCACTACACATGGCATCCAGATGCAACACATTGTTCCATATACACCACAACAAAATGGTGTTGCTAAGAGAAAGAACCGCGCATTAAAATAAGTGGCTAATTATATGATCCAATCTAAGGGATTAAGTCTAAAGTATTGGGCGGAAGCAATCAACTGTGCAAATTACATAGTAAATCGCACTACCACAAAGGCTCTTAAAAATATAACACTGAAAGAAGCTTGGACTAAACTTAAACTAGATGTAAGTCACTTCTGTGTATTTGGCAGTATAGCATGGGCTCACATTCCTTATGAGAAAATGAAAGCATTGCAGCCTAAAAGTGAGAAGTGTATATTTGTTGGTTATTCTGAAGATGTCAACGGTTACAGACTTCTTCAACCACATTGTAATGAAATTATTATTAGAAGAGATGTTAAATTTGATGAAAATATATTGGCCTGTGATCCTAATTCAATGTTTGTGCCTTCTTTGGCCTGCGAGCCTAATTCAATGGTTGTGCCTTCTTCAGCTTGCGAGCCATCTTTGGCGTTTGTGCCTTATTTTGTTTTGGTTTCTTCTTCAGATGATGACAGTGAGGATGAAAATCCACCTCCTCCTTCTCACCTTCCTCCAGATGAGTCCTTTGAACTTGAACCAGCACTAGCTCCACCGCTTCCTAGATGGGTTCGTTCAACACGAGAAGCAGTTGGTGATCTTGTCAGTGATCCTTCATATCAGCATCAGACATGTTCACAGTTCCAATGAGCCTCTTATCTTTTGGCTCAAGTTTCAGAAACTCATGATCCAGAGACATTTGCAGAAGCTTTAGGTCATCCAGATTGGGATACAACAATGAATGAAGATTACCGTTCTTTAATGGAAAATGAGACTTGGGATCTTGTACCTCTTCCAAAAGGAAGAAAACTTGTCAGATGTAAATGGGTCTACATAACTAAGTATGCATCAAATGAAAGTGTTGAAATACACAAGGCTCAGTTAGTTTCCAAAGGATTTTCCCAAGTTGAAGGAATTGACTATAATTAAACCTTTTCCCCTGTAGCCAAAATTAATTCCATCTTCCTTGTTCTTTCCCTTGTTGCCTCACAACTCTCTTATTGCCACTGGATTCTCTAGATCCCATTCTATTCCTAAAGTCTATACCAAGAAAGTAGAAAGCCATCTCATAATCCTTATCCTTTATGCTGATGACCTTATCCTTACTGGTAGTGACTCAAAACTTTTAAACCATGTGAA
>SNQJ01S0018701.1:68923-81957 GCA_010110895.2 Picea sitchensis
CACCACATAACCAAGATATACCCAAGAGATAGACCAAGATCCTCCACAAAATCACCTCCTAGCTACAGTAGCAACTCCCTCTAAGACTTGCACACTTTTCTCTTGCACTTGAGAGCTTGTGTTGTGTGTTCTCCGAATGAGGCGTTGTCCTCTCTTATAAATAGTAGTTAGCCAACCTAAAATTAGGTTTGGGCCGACCTGACACTTTCACTAAGGCATAATAGGGTCGACCTTACAAAATACACTTTATAAATTACATTTGACCTTTTTACTTTGGTGCAAAAGGGTCGACTTGACAAGTGACACTTTATAAAATACATTTGACACTTTACAAAGGCGCAATAGGTCCGACATGAATAATTACAATACAATAAGAATATATTTTGTTGCTACTCAAAAATTTAACACCATGTTATCAACCACACATTCATTTTTTGAATTGGAGAATATAAAGTGTGACTAATTAAAAAAAAAATGTATCCATGTTATGAATATGTATTCATATATTAGTTTAAACGAATATACAAATTTGTGATTCATAACATGGATACATTTTAGAACATGTTAGAGTGGGCCTAATGGTTTAGAACATGTGTTTCCTCCTAAGAGATCACGAGTTCAAATACACAGGGGGGTGGAGTCTGTATACCTCTGTAAACTTTAGCAGTCAAATCATTGTGTAGAGGGGGTTCCATTGTCCCACAAACAAGGGGGGTCTCATTCACCAATTTGGTGTTTTTCTTGGCCGTAACCTTAAAATTAGAAAAAAATAAATATTCATATATTAGTTTGACTTTGTGAATATAACCCATATATTTATATATTAGTTTACTAATATATGAATATGTTCTCACATATTAATATATTGGTTTAACTAACATATGAATACATGATTTATAGCATGGATATGTATTCATATATTAATTTGATATATTAATTTGACTTTGTGAATAAAACTCATTATTCCATTTTTTAATTAGTCACACTTTATATTATTCAATTCAAAAAATGAATGTGTGGTTCATAACATGGGTTATATTCAAAAAGTACAACATCATTATTTATTAAATGAGTATTAAAAGTAATTCATATATCCAAAAGTACTTTTATTTCTAATCACATCAATGGAGGGTTTTTTTATTAATTTTATTTCTAAACATCTTTTCAATTTAACTTAACCATAGTTACATGGATTGTAGAGTAAAGTGTGAGTTGTATATATATCTTTATGTTGAATAAATTATTGTCATTGATGTCAAATGATTAAATATGAAGTTATGTGAAAGTGGATTAAACATGAAGCTATGTGAAAGTGGATTAAAAAATAAGAGTAAATTAAAAGGGGTATTTGCACATGGCTTTAAAACCCACGGTGGTCCCCGAATGGGGTGTTAGATGGGTCTAGGTGTCCATAGGGATGGGTGGCACGTCTCATGCCTGTTGTAACCATGTGAAGCCCATCGGTGATGTCATCCCCCCTTTTTTAATTACTTCCACTTATGTCTCCCATATGCATTCACTCTGTTGTGTACTGGCTTTGTTGCTCATGTGTGCCACCTCTCCTGGTTTCGTCATGGCGGCGATCATTTCACCCAACCCATCACTGCAACGCTTGTGTGAGGTATTTCTCTGGTTTTTATGTTGGCCTACCACTCATCCGTCGAGAACTATCGACTCTTTCACTTCAGTCTTGCACTCTCTCTGCATTTTTCTTTGGTCTGGAGGCTCATTGCATTTCTCTGTGACTAGTTATTGCTCCTTGACTCAACTGGCCATGCCTCGCCTCCGGGGAAAACCAAATTGAGGCCCCACTTGGCACCAAACATATGGGTCCACAACTAACCATGCTCCTACTGTTATTAGAACGCTACCCAATTCTTTGACCCATGCTTCATCCTTTTCCTCTTCTGCCCATCATATCCTTCCCCCTCTGTCTTCTCCCCGGGCCCGTCGCGTGGAATAGTATGACTGGCAGGGAAATTCGTTGGGTTTCACCCGAGGTATTATCTTGGACTTACCTTCTTCCTCACAACCACCCCTTTCCCCTTCGGCTCTTCCACCTGAGTCGTCTACCCATCCATCACCTCCATCATCCCCCGGTGTCCCATTGGTGGAGCCTCCCACCTCCGCCCAATATAATTCTTGCTCGGACTATGCTTCATGCCCGTTCCTCCTTGCCTCTTGGGAGATCTTGCACAAACTTGTCTTTGAATTTAGAAATGATATGGATGACCTGCGATTTCGAATGAAAAATATGGACTAGCGAGGGGACAGGTTGGAATTCCTGCTCACAACACTGTGTGGCTCCTTACACTCTCCAGGTCCTATGACCAGTTCTTTTGCGACTATGGTGGCATCCCCATCATCAAGCAACAGGGCGACGACCTTGAGCAACACAAAGGGGTAGGTTGGTCATTGACCTGATTCTTATTTTTTGCATGAGCATAGGTGGTAGTTGCTTATGTTTAGTTTATCAGGAGCTCAGGACTTGGTGCTTTATATTTTGTTAGTTAATTGTGCTGCTCTTTGCGTATTCTCGGGCCTTGCATGGCACTTTGCATAGACATTTCATCTTTAATTTTCATAGACAACATAGTTGTGCTTCATGCATTTTTTTCTATATTGGTTGAATTGGTTTCCCTTCTGGGCGATTTAGACCAACCAGTACTCTGGTATGACTGTTAATATTGTAACTTATGATTTTGAAAGGTAATTTATAGACACTTACTTAAAAAAAAAAAAAAAACACGATGGTATTTTTTCCATGGTATATTTAAAAGTAAATTAAAAAAAGGAAATTAATTTTTTATTTAATGAAGGTTATATATTTTCAAATGTATATGAATTTTCATGTAGATTTAATAGTAAATTATAAAAGGAGAAGAAGATTGTGTGAAATAGTGTGGGGGTGAAGAGCAGAAATGTAATATTAACATATGAGAATATATTATGAAAAAAAAAGATTGCATATTATTTAAAAACAAGAGAGTGACGAAGTATGTTATGATCCAGCTAATAGATCTTGTGAAAGAAAAAGGAGTGAGCATCGAGTAGATATGACGAAAGCATGAGTGAGTTCCCAGCTGATCTAGCGAAAGAAAAAGTAGTGAGCACAAAGAAGATCTAGCGAAAGCAGAAGTAGCGAGTGTAGAACATATTTGATTAAAGAAGGAGTGAGAGTTGATCTGGAGAAAGCAGAAGTGGCTAGTGCAGAGCATATCTGATGAAAGCAAAAGGAGTGTGTTGATATTATGGTAGTTGTGGGAGGTATTAACCTCTACGTGTAACCTTTGACAAGACTAGAATATTCCAGGAAGCAAGAGAAACCCTAAAACGTTGGATAATAACCCTACAAGGCAAGTCAGTTCAAGACAATAATTTATATTAAATTATTATCCTCGAGAAGTAAAAGTCGGCCCAGTTAGGTCACTTAGAAGACTATAAATAAGAGGGTGCTAGAACTCATTTGACACACACACTCACAGCTCACACAGACTAGTGGTCTGCAAGTTTTGGAGTGCAGCTGCAACTACTGCAACTAGGATTTTGGTCTTTGGTTATGGTTTGGACTTTCTGCCTTGGTTATGGTTTGGACTCTTTGCTTGGTGCACTAGATTTGGAGAGAAGTATGTTACCTTGGTTGGTTATTAGTTCTAAGGGTTTTCTTCTGGAATTATTCTATCTGTCAAGTTTAAGGTGCTCGGGGGTGGCTTCGACCTAAGGTTAGGTGACAATATTGCTATATTGTCTATGGAAAATCGAGCACATCTCTTTATTTCTAACAAATTATGGGCCCACACCACCTTCAATATATTCTAACCACTGGAAGGTAGTGCATAAATTATTTGTTAAGCTCGTTGTGGCACTAGTTACAACTGCAACTAGGTTTTATGATTATGCAGCTGCAACAAATCCTAACCCTTGTGTTTGAGCACTTCTGGTAAAGAATTTGACCTGATTCCTTAACATTTGAGTGTGCCCTGGCCTAGCCCACCTCTTGGTACTCTCGTCTAGCAAACACGTCAAGTTTAAATTTTTTGTCAAAGTCAAAGTCAAAGGTTGACTTTTGGTCAAATTGATTTTGTGGTCAAAATTGAAATTTTAGAGTTTCTATCTTATTCTAATCATTGAATCTTTTGATTGGGTTTCTAATCTCTTCTTGTCAAGATGGTATCTAGTTTCAGATTGGAAGACAAGTTGGACGATGCTACAAGGTTTCAAAAGTATGCACTTGTATATGTTATCTAAGTTATATCATCTAGAAAAACATGAGTGTGTTTGCAGGGAAAGTACTAGAGACCTTGTCCAAACTGTAATCTTGGATTCAGTGGATTCAGAAGAACAAGTGCACCCTCCATAGCAAGCAAGGCTTCAGGTTCCAGGTTTGACTAAATTGTTAAATATTAAAATTTGTATATATCAAGGGTGATAGTTGCTACATTACAAATTGAGAAAGTAGTCATTGAAAGGTTGTATTATTTCTACGTGCAATGAATACTTGAATGCATATGAATATTATTGATATAGATGTTTATTATATGTGTTCGGAAGATGAACTAATATCTCCTCTAGATAGATATTTCTTGTTTTCTCTTTTTGTTCTTGTTCCGGGTAGGTACCCTTGTGAAATATGTTTGATGAACAATCCTTGTGGAAGTTGTCATAGAAGAAGTTTATAAGGATGACACAACTACCAGATGGGAAGCAATAAAAATAGATAGAAACAAACTTAAAGAGACTCAAAGGAGTCATACTCGAAGAAAGTCAGGAACCAAAAGGAAACCAGAACGGGCTTGTGACATTTTGCAGAAAGTAATGAGAGATACAACAGACGGAAGAATGGACTCTCTTAAATGGAGGGAGTTGATCACAAAATTCCATGCATATTTCTCATTCAAGAATGAAGCTAGGATTCAGAAGGAGCTAATCCCCAACGATATGATCCATTGAAGAATCTGTTAATACCATGAACTATATGTACATGTTCTTCATTGGAAGTAGTAGCCATGATAAGCAGCACGTGTTCATATTGACTCTAGAAGAAGTCATCTTCGAAGAAGCCTTGAATATCCTTGATTGTCCATCTACATTTATGTTCCTATGGTGGAAGAAAAAAGTTGGAGCCTTCATGAAAGAAGGGAATGCAGTTTATAGAAGATTCCATGCACTCAAACATTCAAAAGAAAAATGAGGAAGAACATGAAGATTCCAGGAAAGAAAGAAAATTTAGAACAACCAATTGAACTAGTTTGAACCCACCAGAAGCAGTCAAGTAGAAGGAATGGAAGGAAGTTGTGATGAAGAACAATGTATGTGAGAAATTGTGAAAAATACTTAAGCATTGAGAGATACAAGGTGAGACTCAAGGCTAGAAGGTTCTCTCAAAAGGAGGGAAAATACTATGATGATAGCTTGTTCCAGTAACCGGACATACATCTACCTGAGCCATTATATCTCATGTAGTATCCATGGGTTAGAGTTTACATCAGATGGATGTAAAGATTGTTCTTCTCAACAAAGTAATTGAAGGAGAAGCATATAGAAAAACCTCAAGGTTTTTAGGTATACCAGAAAGAGACCCATGTATGAAGATAGAAGAAGACCTTGTATGGATTCAAGCAACATGGTGCAAAGCATATCATGTACATCATAAGTGTGGTGAAAACTTCCTATGACAGAGAAAGTGTATTGAAACGATTCTTCAGAAGTCTGGGATGATGGATTGCAAATCTATGGCAAACTCCCATGATGATAGATCTAAATAAGATGAGAGACTCTGATCGAGTAGACCCGTCCTTGTATTAAAAATTGATTGTCTCGTTAATGTATTTGGAGAATACTCAACTGGATATTTGCCTTGTGAGACGTTTGAGTTATTATATACATGCAGAGAGTGCAGATGACAAAACAAGTGCTACTTGGATACGTTTCAGTTTGATCTTTTCCACGATGTCATGGTCTAGCAGGAAACAGAAGTATGTTGAACTCAATCACTACAGAAGCAGATTGTATTGCAGCTTGTGATGCTTGTACGGAAGTAGTGTGGCTCTGTAAGCTGGTTTCTAGATTGTTTGATCATGTGCTGGATTTGACCGTGATATATTGTGATAATCAAAGTTGTATGAATCTTTCAGAGAACCCAGTGTTCCATGACAAGTCAAAGCACATTGAGATCGAGTATTGTTTTCTCCATGATAGAGTCCAGAGGGGAGAAGTGGTTCTCCAGTATATCTTCACAGATGAGGAGATAGCAGATATTTTGGAAAGCCTCTATCCAAGATGAAAAGTTTGTGTACTTAAGGGACAAGTCGGTACTCATGGAGATGAATTCCTTATTGGAAAAGGAAGATATTAAGGGAGATGAATTTCTGTCAAGTTTAAGGTGCTCGAGGGTGGCTTCAACCTATGGTTGGGTAACAATATTGTTATATTGCCTATGGAAAATCGAGCATGTCTCTTTATTTCTAACAGGTTATGGGCCCACACCACCTTCAATATATTCTAACCACTGGAAGGTAGTGCGCAAATTATTTGTTAAGCTCATTGTGTCACCAGTTACAGTTGCAACTAGGTTTTATGATTATGCAGTTGCAACAAACCCTAACCCTTGTGTTTGAGCACTTATGGTGAAGAATTTGACCTGATTCCTTAACATTTGAGTGTGCCCTGGCCTAGCCCACCTCTTGGTACTGTCGGCTAGCAAAAATGGAAGGTTTAATTTTTTTGTCAAAGTCAAAGTCAAAGTCAAAGGTTGACTTTTGGTCAAATTGATTTTGTGGTCGAAATTGAAATTTTAGAGTTTCTAGCTTATTCTAATCATTGAATCTTTTGATTGAGTTTCTAATCTCTTCTTGTCAAGATGATATATAGTTTCAGATTGGAAGACAAGTTGGACAATGCTACAAGGTTTCAAAGGTATGCACTTGTATATGTTATCTAAGTTATATCATCTAGAAAAATATGAGTGTGTTTGCAGGGAAAGTACTAGAGACCTTGTCCAAGTTGTAATCTTGGATTCAGTGCATTCAGAAGAACAAGTGCACCCTCCATAGCAAGTGAGGCTTCAAGTTCCAGGTTTGATTAAATTGTTAAATATTCAAATTTGTATATATCAAGGGTGATAGTTGCTACATTACAAATTGAGAAAGTAGTCATTGAAAGGTTGTATTATTTCTAGGTGCAATGAATACTTGACTACATATGAATACTATTGATATAGATGCTTATTATATGTGTTTGCAAGATGAACTAATATCTCCTCTAGATAGATATTTCTTGTGTTTTCTTGTTGTTCTTGTTCCGGGTAGGTACCCTTGTGAAATATGTTTGATGAACAATCCTTGCGGAAGCGGTCATAGAAGAAGTTTATAAGGATGACACAAATGCCAAATGGGAAGAAATCAAAATAGATAGAAAAAACTTAAAGAGACTCAGAGGAGTCATACTCAAAGAAAGTCAAGAATCAAAAGGAAACCAAAACATGCTTGTGACATTTTGCAGAAAGTAAAAAGAGATGCAGCAGACAGAAGAATGGACTCTCTCAAATGGAGGGAGTTGATCACAAAATTCCATGCATATTGCTCATTCAAGAATGAAGCTAGGATTCAGAAGGATCTAATGCCCAACGATATGATCCATTGAAGAATCTGTTAATACCATGAACTATATGTCCATGTTCTTCATTGGAAGTAGTAGCCATGATAAGAAACATGTGTTCAACTTGACTCTAGAAGAAGTCTTCTTTTCAGAAGCCTTGAACATCCTTGGTTGTCCATCTACATTTATGTTCCTATGGTGGAAGAAAAAATTTGGAACCTTCAGGAAAGAAGGGAATGTAATCTATAGAAAATCCATGGACTCAAACATTAAAGAGTAACATGAGGAAGAACATAAAGATTCCAGGAAAGAAAGAAAATTTAGAACAACCAATTGAACTAGTTTGAACCCACCAAAAGCAGTCAAGTAGAAGGAATGGAAGGAAGTTGTGATGAAGAAAAATGTATGTGAGAAATTGTGAAAAAGACTTAAGCATTGAGAGATACAAGGCAAGACTCAAGGCTAGAAGGTTCTCTCAGAAGGAGGGAGAATACTATGATGACATCTTGTTCCAGTAACCAGACATACATCTACCTGAGCCATTATATCTCCTGCAGTATCCATGGGTTGGATTTTACATCAAATGGATGTAAATATTGTTCTTCTCAACAGAGTAATTGAAGGAGAAGCATATAGAACAACCTCAAGGTTTTTATGTATACCATAAAAAGACCCATGTATGACCATAGAAGAAGACCTTGTATGGATTCAAGCAACATGGTAGAAGTGTATTGAAACGATTCCTCAGAAGTCTGGGATGATGGATTGCAAATCCATGGAAAACTCCCATGATGATAGATATAAATAAGATAAGAGACTATGATCCAATGGACTCGTCCCTGTATTAAAAATTGATTGTCTCTTTAATGTATTTGGAGAATACTCAACTGGATATTTGCCTTGTGAGACATTTGAGTTATGATATACATGCAGGGAGTGCATATGACAAAATAAGTGCTACTTGGATATGTTTCAATTTGAGATTTTCCACGATGTCATGGGCTAGTAGGAAACATAAGTATGTTGCACTCAATCACTACGGAAGCATATTATATTTCATCTTGTGATGCTTGTATGGAAGTAGTGTGGCTTTGTAAGTTGGTTTCTAGACTGTTTGATCATGTGTTGGATTTGACCATGATATATTGTGATAATCAAAGTTGTATGAATCTTTCAGAGAACCCAATGTCCCATGACAAGTCGAAGCACATTGAGATCGAGTATTATTTTCTCCATAATAGAGTCGAGAGGGGAGAAGTGATTCTTCAGTATATCTTCACAGATGAGGAGATAACAAATATTTTGGAAAGCCTTTGTCCAAGATGAAAAGTTTGTGTACTTAAGGGTCAAGTCGATACTCGTGGAGATGAATTCATTATTGGAAAAGGAAGATATTACTCCCAGGTTGGGAGGGAGAAATGATATGTTATTGATTTATGGGAATTCATTTTCCAGTTTGGAAAATGGTTCAAGTTGGGAAGTCACATTCCAGTTCAGAAAGTGGCCCAAGATTTCTGACAGACAGGCATTTTTCAGTTCGAAAAATGGTCCAGATTGGACAGTCATTTTTGTAATGAAAATGGTTTGATAGATTTTTGATGTACCATAGACATTGATTCTCCTTGTGGCATGTGTGGGGGAATGGTCTAGGACATTCATTCTTCTTGGAAGTCACTCTAAGTAGTGGTTAAGAAGAATGGTCCACCTCTCCAGGAAGTCATTCTTTCAAAGTTCACAGTTGTGAGCAGTTTCAAAGAATGGTATGCTATAGGAGGTTGGTGTAGGATAGTCATTTCCATTAGGAAATGGTCCGGACAGTCATTTCCTAAGGAAGATTCATTCTCTCCAGGTTGCACTGTGATTAGTTCTATAATAATTCCCTAGTTAGGTGAATGGTCCAAGTTAAGTAATCAGGGACATGCATTCCCTAGGGAAAACTCACTCTCTCCAGGTTGCACTATGATTAGTGTCGGAGGAATGGATTAGTTAGTTGAATGGTGTAGGCTTAGAAATCAGGGACAGTTATTCTTCTATGCTTGGGAAAAATATTCCAGATATCCTATGGCTGATGTTTTTACTTTCCAAGGTTAGATTCTCTTTTAGATCTCACAGATGTGAGTGGAGGAATGGACCAGATGACTCAGTTTGTATCATGATATAGTTATGCAAGTTGATATCAAATGATATGATTGATGTGGACTCAGATTGTATGTCTCTGGATAGTAGTTGTATGCTACTGTGGTGGATGTGTTCCACTGGTTGTGACTATGTGTCACTGGTTAGTAGTTGTGTTCTACTAGGAGTGGTTGTGTACTACCGAATAGTAGTTGTATACTACTATGAATAAACACAATTGTGTTCTTCTGGATGGCATTGTTTTGATTGACATAGATACTACCACTAATGTTGGAGATGATTTCCATCTAGATGGATAGTCAATGTGTTGATGGACAGACATTTTCCAGGAGGAGAATGCTCCAAATAGGCCAGATTGTTGGTGGACATATATTCTCCCTGTGGACAATGGTCTAGGTTGACATGTTGTTCATATACCATGGAAAATTATTCTTGTATTACATATGTTCAGGATTAGAAGAATGGTTTGTCTCCCTGAGTTCACAGTAGTCACCAGAGTGGAGAAATTGGTACAGGACATACATTTTCCATGAGGTCATAGTACTGGTCGGAGGGAAAAATGGTCCAAGACAATCATTCTTTTAGGATGTATGTCTGGATTAGAAGAATGGTCCTTGTAGCCCATGGCATGGCTTTCAACATATATTGGAACAGTTATTCTTCTAGGAAATATGTCTGGATTAGAATAATAGTTTTTGTATCACTATATGGAGAGAGTGACTTATTCAACATCATGCATGATTACTCAGATGGAGTATGGATTCAATAGATGATGCATTTGATGCTATAAGATGATACCGATAGTGATGATGTTGCTTGTGAGTTGATTTACGTGATCATGAGATAGCTTGTGTGGCTATGATGACGCTACTGGTTGAATGGTATGTTTGTGCTCAAGACCATTTCCTATAATACCTCCCTAGATAGGAGGGAGTGTTGATATTATGGTAGTTGCGGGAGGTATTAACCTCTACGTGTAACCTTTGATGAGACTACAATATTCTGGGAAGCAAGAGAAACCCTAAAACATTGGATAATAACCCTAGAAGGCAAGTCAGTTCAAGACAATAATTTATATTAAATTGTTATCCTCCAGAAGTACAAGTCGGCCCAGTTAGGTCACTTGGAAGACTATAAATAAGAGGGCATTAGAGCTCATTTGACACAGACTCTCACAGCTCACACAGACTAGTGGTGCACAAGTTTTGGAGTGTAGTTGCAGCTAGTGCAACTGGGATTTTGGTCTTTGGTTATGATTTGGACTTTCTGCCTTGGTTATGGTTTGGACTCTCTGCTTGGTGCGCTATATTTGGAGAGAATTATGCTACCTTGGTTGGCTATTAGTTCTAAGGGTTTTCTTCTAGAATTATTATATTTGTCAAGGTTAAGGTGCTCAGGGGTGGCTTCAGCCTATGGTTGGGTGACAATATTTCTATATTTTCTATGGAAAAATGAGCACATCTCTTAATTTCTAACAAGCAGAAGTAGTGAGTGCATAGAATATATGATGAAATAAGAAGGAGTGAGAGCTAATCTAGCAAAAGCAGAAGTAGTGAGTGCAGAGTTGATTTGGAAAAAGAAGAAGTAATGAGCGCAGAGAATATTTGGTGAAGATAGAAGCACCAAGCAGACCATTGAAGGAAATGCATATGAATAAATTGTAAACTTGTAAGTAGGTTGGTTCCTACAAAACAAACAATTGTGGGGATTGGTGTCTGCAGTAGGTCGATTCCTACAAACAATAGAGGGGATCAATGTCTCCAGTAGGTTGGTGCCTACAAACAACAGAGGGGATCGATTTTTACATTAGGTCGGTGCCTACAAACATTAGAGGGGATCGATATCTCTGGTAGCTTGGTGCCTACAAACATTTGTAACAGTAGGTTGGTTCCTACAAATTTATAAAAATATTTTTTTGTGGTTTTCTCCAAAAAGGGTTTCCATGTAAAATATTGTGACCTCTAGTTGTTACATTTATGTGATTGCTTCATTATAGTTTATGAATGTTAAAAAATAAAAATATAGCCTTATATTGATTCTGTTGATTAAGGTTGGTTGTCATTGATGTCAACCCTTGAAGAAATTTTCGTAGTGAATTTTGGTAGCACAAAGGTTTGGGTAATGGACCCAAGGTTGTTTCATGTATAATGGTATGAGTTTTAATATATTTTAAGGTAATACTATTCTATATGGATAGTACAAGTCATGTCATTTATGGTGGTATGTGGAACATTACATAACTCCTCACGGTTTGAGAGTTATGGCCTTACGAAGTTGGAGGACCCTCATATGTTGGCTTGAAGCCCCAAAAGGTCAAAGAAGTCAAAGAGCTTGAAAAGAAGAAATGATTATTTAAATAATAAAGTGAAGTGACAAAATCAAATAAGATTATTAAAATGATAAAGTGAGGTGACAAAGTCAAGGAGGAATATTTAAATGATAAAGTAATGGAGAACTTTCTAATTATGGAAAGTGGTTAACCCTAAAAATTAGGAAAATAGGTTAAGTGACCTATAAATTGGTTAAGTGACCTAGAAATGGGTTAAGTGACCTAGAAGATGCTTCTAAGGAAGATATTTGGAGAGTATAAATAAGAGGCAAGGCTCTCTCATTTTATATCACACTTAAGCATATTGAATATCTATAGGTGACTGAGGTAACCAAAGGATATCTAAGACGAATTTAAGAGGGAAGGTGAAGAAAATAAGGTCAAAATTCAAGGGAGGATAAATTATTTTGATGATGCTTTCTAAGGTGTTTCGAGTAAAAACGTCATAACTTCTTCATAACAAATCCAAATTCAGTAAGACTAAATTTGTTGGTTAGAGTACAGTCTGTAGTATTCTGTTAACATTTTCAGATCCATTCAACAAATATTTTGTTTGGGGCACGCTCTACAAGGTCGCTCTCTAGAATAATCCAGAATTCAACAAGGTATGTCATTTTTTCTATAACTCATTTTCTGAGAGGTTCCAAGTAGTGACACTAGGAGTAATTGCATAAAACAAAATGAAGAACATTATGTACTATTTTAATATCTTTATTCATTACAGGTACATAGTTATGATTATTTCAAGTTAGTGTTGTTGACTAATCCCAAACTAGTCATGTGAGACTAAAGAAAAGTTTGATGAAAATGTTAGTCTCTTGTTGTGAAAGTAAGGAAGTTTTGCAGGTATGTGATCATATACACCAGGTCTATTACAGAGTTACAAATCATATTTGGATGATGAAATTGATGAGGGATTTTGGTTAAGGTACATGTTGGGTACATGGTTGAGACAAGTAGTTGATGAGTTGGC
>SNQJ01S0018702.1:22372-34148 GCA_010110895.2 Picea sitchensis
TGTGAGTGGAAGAATGGCCCAGATGACTCAGTTTATATCATAACAATGTTTTATGTGCAGGTTGATATCAGATGATATGATTGTTATGAATATTGTATGTCTCCATACAATAGATGTATACTACTGTGTTGGATGTGTTCCACTGATTGTGACTGTATGTCACTGATCAAGTATCTGTGTGCTACTTGGTGTGGTAGTGTACCACTGGATAGTAGTTGTGTACTGCTATGGATAGACATAGTTGTGTTATATTGAATGACAATGTTCGGATTGCCTTGAAGACTGTTAGTAGTGTTGGCAAATGTTTAATCAGCTAGATGGATGATCAATGGACAGAGATTTCCCAGATGAAAAATGGTCTAGGACATTTATTCTTCCAGGACATATGTCCATATTAGAAGAATGGTTCTTGTGTCACTCTGTGGAGTGAGTGACTTATCCAGCATCATGTCTAATTACTCAAATGGAATATGGTTTTGAGAGATGATGCAGCTAATGACATTGATAGTGATGATGGTTCTCATGATCTAGTCATGAGATAGTCTATACGACTACATTGATGCTACCGGGTGAATGGTACATTTTTTCTCAATACCATTACCTTCAATACCTCCCTAGCTAGGAGGGAGTGGTGATATTATGGTAGTTGTAGGAGGTATTTACCTCCACGTGTAAACCTGGTGAGAATAGAATATTCTGGGAAGAAAGAAGAAACCCTAATTAGTTAGCTAATAACCCTAGAAGACAAGTTGACTCAAGAGGATAACTTGTATTAGGTTATTAGCCTCCAAGAGAAGAAGTCAGCTAAAGGAAATATTATATACTAAGTAAATAGGAACCCAGAATGAGAATTCATCCCAGGCAGTCTTCTAGATTTAGTATAAATATAGGAGGCCAGTCTTCATTCTGGCAGGCATTCTTAGAACTGCAGAAGCAACACTTGTGTGCACTGTAGTTGGCCAGTTTGTAGGCAAGTTTGGAGGAGAGATATCGTTGCAGCTATTGCAGCTAGGAGATTTCAATTTTGTCTTGGACTATCTCTTGGTTATGGTTTGGACTCTCTGATCAGCTCTTGCTTGGTGCTCTATCCTTGGAGAAAGGTGTTTCACCCTTTGTTTGGATATCTAGCCTAGTTTTTTTCTTCTGGAATGATTCTCTGTCAAGGTTAAGGTGCTCGGGGGTAGCTTCGGCCTATGGTTGGGTGAAAATAGTGATATTTTCTATGGTTAAATGAGCACATCCATTAGATTCTAACCAAAAATCCAAAATAATCGAGGAGGAATATTTTCCACTGATGTAGTTTTCGGGACAGATTCTGACCATCGGATCATAGAGGAAACTTGTATAAAGAAGAAAAGAATCGTGATCGTCTATTGAAGGTTTGGGAATGATTTAGATCATGAGATCTAGATTAAATATTGACTGTCATATCGACTACTAAGATTCATGGACCTTCAATCGTGGAAATGATGTATGCATGGTTAGCTCGACATTGACCACTTAAGATAATATCGACCGGAGGAAATTTGCATGAAGGAATTTTAGCCAAAGTCGAAGTTCTGAAGTAAAAGTAAGTCATTGGATCTAAGGAGCACTTCGAGATCAATAATAGTCGTCATATCATAGTTTTATATCATCATTCAACTCCGGAGTTGACCACTCTGGCAAAGATATGCCAAGAACAAGTAAGATTACCCGAAGGCTGAAGCCCTAAAGTCACATCAACCGTTGATATGGAGTAAAATATGGAAACTGTCAGATCACAAAGAGACGGTGAAATCTGACGCTGACCACTCCGACAAAAAGAAGCCAAGAACATATGAATTCACCTAAAGGCCAAAGCCCCAAATTTCTGAAATGAATAAGGAACATAAAATCTGGAAAATGCATGATGATCGTTGGATCGGGATAGGTAGGTCCAATTGTGGTTGACTTCGATGTTGACCACTTCAAAAAAAAAGGGTTTAGAACATGTAAGTTCACTCAAAGATCAGAGCTCCAAAGTCATGAAGTAAGACACTGGCACACACATTGAGAGCCCACATCATCATAGTCCACGTCAACAAGACCACGTCAGCAAGGACATGTGGCGAATTCATATGGTGACAAGTGTCAAGGTCTAGTTGTCACTTTAGGTATATGAAATTCATGAATCAAGGTAACACATGGCATCCACTCAGTCAATGCCACATCAATAGTCACATCAGCAAGCTATGTCACTCCATGAGTATGCCCTTCGAGGATATCCAGTTCCTCCTTCCAACAACTACCCAAAGCACTGAAGGGTGAAGTCACAAAATAGCGTTGGTCATTGATCTAAGATCCTTCAGGATGTATCATGATCATTATATCAATCATAGTGGAAATATAGAGTAAGAATAAATCACGAAGAAATGCTAACTGTTGATCTACTTCGAGATCATTCTCGACTGGTGATCAAATCATAGTGGAAGGATAGCTTAAGGAGTACTAACAAATGATAGAAAATGGTCATCACATCCTTGTGACTTATTCAGTAGGTGAAAATCTAGAAGGATTGAACTACTTTAGAGTTCGAGTTACCCGGAGTCCTGGAGTGTTAGAGCCCCGAAATACGATCCGACCATCCATCAAGGAGGAAGATCCACAGTCAAGATACAAAAGCAAAAAGTAATGTGCATGAAGATTAACCTGGTGGAGGCAGTGCACTTTTGATCTGGACCATTGGATGGTGTAGCTACATGGAAAACATCTAGACTATACACACTTCAGTAAAATTTATTCTGGGAGATTTGGAAGGTTATAAAAGATCAAAACTCTCGAAGATACAAAGTACCGTAGGAAACGACAGTCATCCATATCACGATTGAATCCCAACCATTAGATAACGATAAGAAAATTGTGAGAAATGAGTCCTTTAAATAGTGATCGAACCATTGATCTGAAACCATGATCGACAATGAGGATTAAAGACTGTGAATCGAAGTTTCTCGAGATGTAACACTCCGGAAGATATCGCTTTGGAGATAACAAGAATTTGGTTAAAAGAAGAAGGAAAGTTTTGGAGCGTTGAATACCAGAGAACACGGTCCCAGCATTGGACATATGGAGGGTAAAAGAAAAAAAGGGGGGAAGAATTCAGAAACACAAAAGACGTGGTTCCAGTGACATTCATATAGTAAGCTTAAGGTATGTAGAGTAATTCGATAGAGATTAACACCATAACAATACAGAGAGTCGGTAAAAGCTTCAATATGATATGTTGGTGAACATAGGATACATCATAAGCATGAGAATGATATAATGATTCGATCCATATATGTGATCAACTCATGAGGAAAAAGTTTGAATCAATATTAGTTAGTTAAATGAAGAGGTGCAATGGTTCACGTCAAAAAGACACATTAGTTCAATCCTATACCATTTGAAATAATATATAAGCCATAAGTGGAGTTGAATCTAAGAGTATCTTGGTGGATTAAATATATATGTATATATAATGGATTGAATGGAATTTCGTTCTATCAGGTTGGTGCTTATTTACAAGTTGATTCTTGTTATGAGGATTGGATTCCTCACATCTCAGTTGGATCTGAGATCGGCAAGCTAGGTCTTGTTATGAGGTTTGGATTCCTCATTTCTCAGTTGGATCTGAGAACTACAAGATGCATCTTGTATCAGAGAGTTGGATCTCTCATATTCAGTTGAAGTTGAAGATATTAAAGCATTGATTTTATATGTATTCATACAATTTAAATAAACAAAACAAAGATATTATATCTACTTCATACAATTTGTGTTTTATATGTTTATGAATAATTAATTGAACTACATATCTTATTCAGTTAATTCACTTAATCTATGAAAGTGTGAAAAATAGCCAAAAGTTCTAGACATTGATTCACCCCCCCTCTCAGTGTCAAGTGTACATTTCAACACTAGATAAAGAAAGAAAGAAGTCACTCAAAGAAGAATTAAAGAAGAAATAAGGATACCAAAATTCCAACTCAGAATAAATCAAGCAGTTAATCACTAAGTTAAAAATACAAGTAGAAGAAGACATAAGGATTGAAGAAACACTCAAAAATCGGTTAGAAGATAAGGATAAGTCGATTGAATGTTTGGAAGCAGAAATAGTCACCTTAAGAAAATATCTTTAAAAGAAAGATATGAAGTAGAATAGCACCAACATATTGGATGAGATCATCAGCAGTCAAAGGCCATACTATAACAGGTCTGGGCAAGGATACAACCAAATGCAAAATGAGAAAGGTTCGAGCTCCAAGATTACATAACAGGAAGAAGAACAAAGCAGCTATGAAGAAATGGTCAGAGAGACTCAAGAATAAAATCACAGAGGAATTGAATTGGACCACCTATAATATTCAAAACATAGAATCAACAATCAACGAAATATCAAGAAGAAGAAGGCTTTAGAAGAGAAACAACATTCAGAATATCCCTTACATCCAGGTATCAAACTAATTTTCTTGGTTTATGTCATTCTTGTAACAATTTTGGACACAAAGTGGCAAACTGTAGAGCCTATGCCAGGAAAAGAAGAAATTATGAGGGATACAACTATCCTATAAAGTCACATGAAGCACACAACAAAAATCACAACAGTTTTGGTTCACTGAGTAATGAAGTAGAGTGCTACAGGTGAAACAATTTTAGACACGTGGCTAAAGATTGTAAACTAATTTTTCCTCCAAGAGAACCAAAGAAAGATATCAAACAAGAACCATAAAGGATATGGATAAGGAAGAAGGATCAATTCAACACTGAAGAATGATCGCTTTCTCTACAAGTGCAACACAAGAAAAACGGGTGGTATGTTGACAATGGTTGTTTAAAGAATATGACAAGTGATAAGAACAGGTTTTTGACCCTGGGAACGAGATGGATCAGTTTCACTTGGAAATGATAACTCAACCAGAACTAGGTAGAGGTACAATCAATATTGGAAGCAAAGATGCCAAGGAAGAAATGTTCTACTAGTCAAATATATGAAGCACAATCTACTAAGTGTAATTCAAATGTGTGATCAAGGATACAAACTTTTGTTTGACTCAGAAAAAATGTGAGATAAGTAAATAAGGATCAGGAAAGTTGGTGGATACATCTATAAGAAATCCAAACAACATATATGTCATGAATGAAATTGGAAAGGAAATACGTTGTTTATGAAAGGAAAATGAAAGTTGGCTCTGGAACAGAAGAATGGGTCACATGAATTTTGATAACCTTGTTAAAATCAGCAAAAAGGAAGCAGTGAAAGAAATGCCTAAGATTTCAGAGCCAACAAATTCTCTATGTGAGCATTGTCTACAAGGAAAACAAACTAGGACCAAGTTCAAATCAAAAGAGTGCTACATGAAAAAGACACTGGAGATTGTACATATTTACCTATGTGGACCTACAAGAATGAAGGGATTAAATGGAGAACAATATTTTATGCTATTGGTTGATGACTACACAAGAATGACTACAGTTTTCTTTCTCATTAAGAAGTCATAGGCATTCGAACACTTCAAGATATACAAAGATATGGTTGAGACCGAAATGGATTTGAAAATCAAGTGTTTGAGATCAGATAATGGCAGAGAGTTTACATCAAGAAATTTATGGATTTTTGTGGTGAACATAGAATAAAAATACAATTCTCAAGAGCTAGGAGACCTCAACAAAATGGAGTTGTCGAAAGAAAGAACAGAACAATACGGGGAATGGCCAGAACCATGTTAAAACATTCCAATTTGAGTGACATATTTTGGGCATAGGCAGTACATACAAAATTTTATATCTTGAACAGTGGAATGCTCAGAAGTAATAGTGATAAGACTCCCTATGAGTTATGGAAAGGAAGACCAGAAAATGTGAAGAATTTCAGAGTATTTGGAAAAAAAAAATTATATCAAAAGAGAAGATGGAAGGCTTGGAAAATTTGACTCCCAAGTTGATAAGGGAATATTAGTTGGGTATTCAAGAAAAATAAAATCATATAATTTCTTTAGTCCAAGACTCAATAGAATCATGGAAAGCATCAATGTAACAATTGATGAGACAGGTGAATGAAAGACCAAAGAAAGAAGCAAAGATCCAGAAGAGCAAGATGATGAAGAAGGTCTAAAAGCAGAAGAAGTAGAAGAATAAGAAGAAGAGAATCCAGAAGAAGAGCAAGAGGAAGATGAGCAGCAAATACCTCCCAGGACACCTAGTCGATCAGTGTAGAAAAATCATCCACGAGAACATATTATTGGGAATAAATATGCAGGAGTTGAAACTCAAAGAAGAATACGTTCACTAGAACAAAGGCATCTAGTACTATTATCCAAAGTTGAACCAAGCATTTTTTAAGAGACTAGCAAAGAGGAACACTAGATTAAGGGTATGGATGAATAAATTGGATCAGATAGAGAAGAATGACACATGGGAACTGGTTCCAAGACTGAAGAACAAGAACGTGATTGGTACAAAATGGGTTTTCTGAAACAAACTAAATGAGTATGGAAAAGTAACCAGAAACAAAGCAAGGTTAGTATGAAAAGGATACACTCATATTGAAGATACAAATTTTGAAAAAACCTTTGCCCTAGTTGCCAGGATGGAAGCAATCATATTGATCTTAGCCTATGCATGTTCCAAAAGAATCAAGGTGTATCGTATGGATGTAAAATCTACCTTTCTAAATGGAGAGTTAGAAGAAGTCTACATCGAACAGCTTGAAGGGTTTCTACTATCATAAAAGGAAGATTATGTTTGTAGATTGAAGAAATCATTGTATGGACTCAAACAGGCCCCCAAAGCATGGTATTGAATATTGGACAGGTATCTATAGCAAAAAGGATTCAGGAAGGGTAATGCAGAAAATAATGTCTACATAAAATTGGATCAAGACAATATATTGATAATTGAAATTTATTTAGATGATATTATCTTTGGAAGCGATGATGACAGGATGAGTCAGAAGTTTTTCAAAGACATGCAGAATGAGTTCGAAATGTCTTTTCTTGATGAATTGACTTTCTTCTTGGGATTACAGATATGTCAGCATGAGAAAGGTATTTTCATCTCCCAGACCAAGTATAACAGAGAAATGCTAAAGAAGTTTTGAATGGAAGACTGTAAACCAATAAGTACTCCTATCCAGACCATTTGCAATTTGAGAAAGGAAGATGAATCTAAGGATATAGATCATAGAATATACATAGAAATGATTGGAATCTTACTCTATGTGACAGCCTCAAGACCATATGTGATGCAAGCAGTTGGATGGTTTTTTATATTTCAAGCAGCACCGAAAGAAACACATGTCATGGAAGTAAAAAGAATATTAAGATATCTCAAGGCAACAAAATATTTTGGATTATGGTATCCAAAAGGGAATGATCTATCTTTGGTAGCCTACATAGATGCAGATTGGGAAAGTAGTATTGACGATAGAAGAAGTACAAGTGGAGTAGATTTCTACTTAGGTAATTTTCTAGTATCATGGTTTAATAAGAAACAACCATCAATATCTTTGTCCACAATAGAAGCAAAGTGTATTGCAACAGAATAGTGTTGCACTCAAATTCTCTAGATGAATCAAACCTTGCAGAATATATAGGTGGAATATGACAAGCCTATTATGATACTTTGTGATAACACCAGTGATATCATTATCTCTAAGAATCCAATAAATCATTCCAAGATGAAGCACATTTCGATCAAGTTTGACTTTTTATGGGAACAAGTTACAGAGAAGAGCATCAAGCTAGAGTGCATTAGAAAAAAAGAGAAGATTGCAGATATCTTCACCAAAACTCTTCCAATGGATAATTTTGAGTATCTTCGATAGAAAATTGAAGTATTTTTTTCCCCACAATGATCTACACGACATCAGGCATAGTAAGACAAGGGGAGAGAAGCAGAAGACTTGAAGAATACAAGTAAAGAAACTTTTGAATGTTTTCCATATACATCATATTTTTACACGAGGAAGCACCATGAAGAGAAAACAGAGGCTTGCAGAAAGGGGGAGAATACCTAAAGGAGAATTACCCTTTTCCATTGATTTCAAATGGGGGGAGAGAAAAAAGGAATGGAAATAGAGAGAAAGAACAGAGCATGAGCATGAGCATGAGAGCAATGGTCATTAGTGGAGAATGATCAGAAGCATGAGTGTTACCATTCCATCAATGTTGCCATCAATTCCAAAGGGGAGATTGTTGAAAGATTGGTTGTCATTGATGTTAACCATTAAAGAAGTCTGGTAGCCCCAAAGGTATGGTTATGGAACCTGTAGTTGATCAAAGAAAGCATTCATGAAAGATTGTGTAAATATATGTAACTCGGTCATGGATGGATAGTTCTCATCATGTCATTTTTGTTGATAAGTGGTATGCCATGTGGTTCCTCGTGGTTGAGTACTTATGGCCTTTTGAAGTTATAAGCCTCAAAGAATGGTCAAGAATCCCTTAGTTGGTTACAAGTCTCTAATGAAAGGGTAAAGTGGTTGTAACAAGAAATTATAGAAGCCCCTAAGATTAAGGAGAGAGGTTATTTGGAAACAATTTAAATGCACCTCAAGGATTCATTCACAAGTGCATTCACTCACTTATTATATTGAATATATTCTAGTGAACTAGTGATCTATTTGGCAAGTTTTGTGATGGTGAAATATGAGGTAGCGACAAGTGAGAAGTGCAGGAGTTTCAAGGTTGAAGAGGAGAGAGAGTTTTTTGAGGAAACCCTAGTTTGGTTGACCCCCACGGGTCAGACCACTAGTATCCCGCGAGGCATCCCCACGAGTTGCACAGTACCTATCACATGAGGCCCCGCGTGATATCATGTCTTAGTCCCACAAGGACAAGACAGATTTGGGGGAAATGCTTGTACTAGGTCATTGAGGTCAAAGAAAATCTTATAAGTCAACACCATTTTGTATCCGGTTAGCTACAGAGGTATAGGTATGCTTATGTTCTTTTTTTGAATATTATACTTGGTTGTGGTATGGTACATGCTAGAGGTATTTTTGGCTTGGCACATGATTGAGGTACATATTGATTACATGGTTGATGGAGGCATACTCTTGTTTATGGTTATGACATCACTGTTATGGTTCATAATTAGAGACATATGTTTGAGATGTGGATGTATGGTTAAGGTATACACTTGATGTATGGTGGCATATGCATGAGCCACATGCTTTGGTTCTCTGAGGCATTTCATTGATGTTATGGTATAGGTTTATATATGATTGATTCTATGGTATATGGTACTAGATTTATATATGGTTAATTCTCTAGTACATGGTACATGATTGGATACATGATTGATATTATAGTATCTACATTTGGCATATCTTATGGTACATGATTTATGCATGTTATACTAAATTTTTGGTGCACAGTTGATGCATGGTATGGTATAGGTTTTAGTATATCAAGTTGATGATATAGTGACAATTACAGGTTGATGGTGCAGTGACAATGATAGTTTGGATACAGTGATAGGTTGACAGGTTACAAGTTGATTTGACAGTGACAGTGACAGTGATAGTGATAGTGACAATGATTTTGGTAATGAAAAGTTTCCTACACTTATATTTCAAGGCGGAAGGATGGGGAAAGGAAATGGGGTTGTAGCCTCCTTCTGGTCAGTGTCAGGGAACACAGAGAGTTGGAGCTTCCTTCATGTTAGAGCCTAAGAATCATGGGGTTGTAGCCTCCTTCTAGTTGGATCCAAAGAATTCACGGAGTTGTAGCTCCTTCAGGTTGGAGCCTGTAAATAGGGAATTTTAGCCTCCTTCCAGTTGTGGCTAGAGAATTGGGAAGTTGGTGCTTCCAAAAAATGTTTTATTTTGATATATATAAGAAAATCATTATGTGGTTTTCTCCCATTTGGGTTTCCACATAAATTCGGGTGTATTGTGTTTCTATGGATTATGCTCTGTTAACTTATACTGCTCATGATATTTGTTGGTTAGTTTGCACAGGTTGTTTCATAGGTTTTGCCATTAATGTCAAACTTGAAGCTGCACAGTGGTTCGCTAAGAGTTCCTTTGGAATTCAGGAATTCGAAGGTTTCAAGTTGAGAGAACCTTCGACATTGCGATACGCGAAATCACGAAACGTGAAGTCTCAATGAGATTGAAGCTGCACAGTGGTTCGTTGAGAGTTCCTTCAGAATTATGGAATTCGAAGGTTGCAAGTTGAGAGAACCTTCGACATCGTGATACGTGAAATTGCGAAACACGAAGTCCTGATGAGATCAGGATCATCTGATCACGAAAGGCCGTGGGACTGTCGATCGGAGAAAAGTGGATATTGGGAAATCAAAAGTCAAAGGAAGGAAATGTGATAGCATTCCAACTCACGAAATGTCGAAATGTGAAAATCCAAATGCCGAAATACAGAAAGGGACACACATCACATGATTCTGAGAGTTTCTATTTCGGGATTCCAGGAGTTTCTATTTCGAGATTTTTCCATGGTAAGCAAAAACTTCAACATCACGAAGTCTCGAATGTCGAAATAATGAAACCATAATAGCCATCCATCTCGATGAATGATTAAGTCATATCTGTTGGATTAAGCATTGGAGGAGTAATATAAGAGTTGTATATGATTGTTGATCTGTCCTTGAGAAGTTAATGAGAACCGTCTGATCTATGTCCACCAGATCAAATGTGAATCCATCAGATCGGTTTGTGACTTGGAGTGTCAAAACACTTCATCACAGAAATGCCAAAACGTCGAAATGCGAAATGTCGAAACGTCGAAATGCGAAACGCCAAAAATTTCAGGGTTCGTGACTTGAAGTATTGAAACACTTCATCATAAGAAATGTCGAAACGTCGAAATGAAAAACGTCGAAATACCTTTTTGGTGTACATAGTGGTTACCACCGATGTTCATGTGAGAGGGAGGAGCTAGCACGAAGCTAAGCTCTATTTCAAGGTTTCGTAACTTTAAGTGTCAAGACTCTTCGACACAGGATTGTCGAATTGTCGAAATGCGAAATGCGAAATGCATTTCGATTAACCTGTGGTCACGGCCAATGGACATATGGGTTAGTATAAGTGGTTTTCCAAAGAACTCAAGGGTTATTCCATGCTGAAAAATTAAAATAGATGTATGTTCATCGAACAGTGCTGGTTAAATGTTTAAACTGATCATATGGATATTGTTCATATTGATGCCTTGGCCAATAAGAATTATTGTAAGGAAGTTATTCAGTTATTGTAACTGATTCTTTGAAGCCTAAGGGTTTGATTGTACGTGCTGATGATACAAGAAGATATATAAAGTGAATGTTCCAAGAAAAAAAAAAGGGGGGGGGATTATGGGAGATATATGGCTCTGTAAAATTTGAGGAAGAGAAAAGACAGAGGAGGGAAGACACATACACATATTGATAAATCTAAGTGGTCTAGTAAAGAATGAATTGTGCAGAGAGTATTTGAATTCTTAATCTTTGACAGAGAAGATAAAGAGTTGGTTTGCAGGTTCTTAGTGACAGAGAATGATTTCAGGGTGGTAGGGAGGAGCAAGAGGAGACTGTAAAAGTCTCTTGTACAAGTTGGTGCTTGTACATATGGGAGTTGTAGCTTTCATTCAGTAGGTGCTGAAGAAACAGATGTAGTAGCCTCATGTGGGTTGTAGCTCAGATAAAATAAGAATGTAAAGAGGAGTTGGAGCTTGCCTTTCATTCATAAGAAGAAGAGGTTTTTCCCTTTTGGGTTTCCTCATGAAAAATCACTGTCACTGTTTCATTTATGTGATTGTATATTTATTGGTTAAATGTATTA
>SNQJ01S0018702.1:34158-52111 GCA_010110895.2 Picea sitchensis
TAAAATTGATAATAAAGTGACCATATTGGTTCACCCCCCCCCTCTCAGTATTCCAACAATTCTTTGTCACACTCTTTTTCATTATATATATAAGAAAAAAAATCAATTTTACTTTCTTTAATTTCATGAATGACTAGATCTATAGAAAGGAAAGGGATTTTTTTTCCAAAAATCCCCACCCCAAAAACATGTCCAAACAATCCAGAGATTGGTCATGAAACACTTGAAAGTTTCTTGGAAAGGGAAGATAGAGAATTTGAAAATATTTAAGAAACGAATAAATCTCCCTCACCTTGTGCCATGGCTGGCAAAGAAGAGATGGTATAAATATTTGAGTTTCCCATTCGGGAATCCAATGGAGAGACCAAGATGAAAAAAATTAACCCTTCTTCCTTACTTCATTTTCATGGGCTTGTTTTTGAAGATCCTGACACTTTCTTGTTTGAGTTTCCAGTTATATGCATGACATATAATTATACTATTGATGAACAAAATCTCAAACATTTTCCTTCTACCTTGAAGGATTCATCTCTAAGATGGTTTATGATCCTAGAGGGAAATAATATCACAACTTGGGATCAAATGAAAAATACCTTCAGTGAAAAATACAGAGAGTATTGTAGAGCAAGGAACACAAGGGATGATATTTTCAGAATGATAGAAGGACATGATGTATCTCTAGAATAATTTGAAGAGATATTTTAGCTAATCTACAAAAGAGCTCAAAATTGTACTATGGATGAGGACTCACTCAAGCTTGTCTCACTCACATGAGTAAGAGAGGATGTCATGGAAACATTGAATCTCTTATCCAATGGAGATATCTATCAATTGGATTATGATGGTGTCAAAATAATATTCAAGAACCATTCAACATCCTCAAGAAAGAAAGGTAGAAGTAGTAGAGGTTTGGTACCTCAATATTCTAACCCTACCGTTCATATACAGAATGAATTAGGAGGGTTAATAGAATATGTGAAAACTGATATTTTTCATTATTTAGCCATGAAAACATATACTTTGCAGAACAAGAAGAAACAGGAAGAAGTAGAGAAGGAATTGGTTGTCTATTGCCCTAAATTCACTAAAAATCGTTCTAGAAATGATTTCCTTTTAGACCTTATTGATGTTTTTGGTATTTGTGAAGAAAATCATCCAACTAACAAATGTCCTTATTTTCTAGGATTGAAAGATACATTTCAAGGAGTAGAGAATAATGTGGAATCATTATACTTCATCAATTAGAGGATGAATGGAGCACCAAGACCCTTCCAAACAGGTTTGAACTTCAATCTCACTCAAAATTTTGGTGCATATAATACTCAAATGTCTCTTCAAACATGGTATAACCCAATCCATCTCCTTGGAAAAATCCAACTCCTTGGAAATATCAAGGGCCACCAATCCCTCCTCCCTACCAATCATTTCCTAGCATGCCTCAAAATCAAAACCCTCAGTGGAGTCAACCTCTATAGGGATGGAGGCCACCACATTTTTAGCAACTTGCATTAATTCATCCTCCTCCTCAAACCAACAACACTACTCAAAATAGTGCTCCTCCTAAACAACCTTAGTTACTTTCTTAACTTTCTCCAAATCTGAATAACAAGCAAGTTCAACCTGTGTACAATAATGAAACAACTTATTAGACTTATTCCTTAGAAGTGCAAGAGATCAATCTTAGATCAGGAAAAGTCTTACAACAACAACCAAAACTCATAAAATATGTACAATCTGAGAAACAAGATATTATCCCACCCCAACCACAAACTCCTCCTTATCCTGAAGGACTAAATGAAAGGAAAATGTATACATCTAAAGACAAATAACTTTTAGGAGAACTCAAGATTTTGTACATAAATATACCCATATTACAATCCATCAAGGATGTTCCCATATTCAATAGATTTATCAAATAAGAGTTCATCAGAAGACCAGGGAGAAACAAAAAATCCCCCACCATAAATGTTATAGGACAATTAGTTGACCTTATGCTTGGGAAGTTAATTGTACCTAAGTACCTCGATATAGGAAGCCCCTTTGTGAATGTCCACATAAACAAAACCTTGATCTAGAATACTTTCATATATATAGGGGCTTCCATCAATGTTATGACCAAAGATAGTATGTTAAAACTCAGCCTTCAAGGATTCTTGAGCAATATTCCCATTGTCCTTCATCTTGCAGACAGATCCACAGTCAAACCTGAAGGGATGTTGGAATATATCATAATATCTATTGATTCTTGGGAGTACCCTATTTACTTATTATTCCTTCAAACCAAGTCTCAATTCAATGGATGCCCTCTTATTTTTGGGAGGCCTTGGTTGGACACAATAGATGCATACATTGGTCATAGGGAAGGAAACATGACTATAACTAATGTCATGTCCCAAAAGTAGATTATTATTTATCCTTTTTCCAAACCTTTGATAATAGAAAAACTTCTAATGTGGGTGGAAGAAGAAGAATAAGTTTTGACACAAACAATTGCATATCCCATCTACATAATCAACATAGCCTTACCTAGTATTACAATTGATGAGGACACTTTCCATGAAAGATTTTTGCAGAACCAATATCCCTCTGATGTGAAAATAGAAGGGATACATGATGAGAACATATATGAAATTTCCACTAAAAACAAAACAAAATTATGGGAAAACTTGTTCATTGTTGATATTGAAGACCCGTCTGTCAAAACCATAGAGATCAGCCTTGCAAAAACACTCAAAATAAGCAATAAACCTACTAGTTTGCAAAAACAAAAGTTATTATATTTGTCGAAAAGAAACAGTGAAGATTGTGCATGGGATTATAAGGAAATGAAAGGAATCCATCATTTTATTTGTACTCACCATATTTACATCAAAGAAGATTGCAAACCTATTAGGAAGACCCAAATAAGGATGAACCCTACAATGAAGTATATAGTTAAACAATAACTTCAAAAGTTGTTAGATGTCAGATTCATATATCCAATTTCAAATAGTGAGTGGGTATCTCCTCTTGTTATTGTTTTGAAAAATAATGGTAAATGGAGGATATATATGGATTACCGAGAGCTAAAAAGGATACAAGAAAGGACCATTTCCCATTACCCTTCATTGACCAAGGTTTGGATGTCTTATATGGGAAACAATAATTTTCATTCCTAGATGGATTTATTGGATACAACCAAATTTATATCAGTCCTGAAGATCGGGACAACACAACCTTTAATTTGTTAGAGCATAATCCTAACTTCCCTTGGTGTATTACTTTTCTTAGGCACCTAGACCTTGGTTATTGCATCCCAATGCATTTTTCCTCACTTGATTTGACTTTCTAGAGAGGGTAGGAGACACTTTCCTTTTGTTTAGGGAGTTTTCCTTAAATTTAGGGATATTGACATGGAGTTAATCTTGATTTATTTAATTATAACTCCACTTAGTTACTCCTTTCCAACCTCCATGCATAGTTTAAACACCTAAAGGAAGGACAGCGCACTTCCTCCTTAAATCAAGGAAATTGTCCCTTGATTTTATGGACTTACCCCCTTTCTTTAGTAAACTTGCATGTTTTGCATGTCAGTTATGGATAACTCACACTTTTCATCCTATCATACTCATGTTAGGTGTGGGTCAACTATTTTATAGGTTTAGGCATGTTCTTTAGCTATTTTTAAACTACTTTTAGTGGCAGTTTCTATTATTAGCAACAAGATCAATTCATGTCTACATATTATATTAATCTCATTGTAGTTTTTAACATATTGAGAACATATTGTGAATACATTGATTCTTGTGGAGTAAATTATTCTCTATATCTCTCTTCTTTTTTTTATTTTCAAATTCATTGGATTAGTATTATTTTTTTCATCGAATTCTAGATCTCTTGGGTCTCAGAATTTTACATGGTATCAAAGCCTTAGGGAATTTGAGGGAGAGGTATACTAGTTTTATTTGCAGGTGAAAGATCATTAAAGGAGGCAAAAAAAATGAATGGATCAACACCTTCAACCAAATCATGTTGTCCTAACTCCATTCAACTACTTTTAATGGAAATTCGAGATCACCCTTGCTCTCTGAAGAAAAGGTCTCTACCCGATAACAATGGGTACGGAAGTTGAGCCTACAAATGTTGTTGAGAAGGAAAAGTATTTCAATCGAATTAATTCATCCTTTGTGATGATATGTATCTCCATATCAAGACACTTTATGTTCCATGTTGACACCACATCATCCCTCAACGGGGCCTGGACCAAGTTGGAAGAGTTGTTCGATAAACAGGATGAACTTCGAGCCTACAATTTGGATAACGAGCTCATAGGTTTGAATCAGTCAATTTTTTATTCTTTGCAAGAGTATTTTACAAAATTTAAATCTCTTTTAGTTCAGCTTAAATATTTCAAATTAGTGAAAAAATATGAGTAGCTCATCCTTTCCATTCTCTCAAAACTAGGTTCTGATTATTCAGTTTTTGTTTCCTCGTTTCATGATTCAAACTTAACAACTCTGAAGTGGAAAATGCCCTCTTTAGATGATTTTGTTGAATCCCTAACTCAAGAGAAGGAAAAAACAGTTTCCATGGGATCCATAAAGGGTTCTAGATATCATTCTCTTGCAGCAAACGAAGAAAGAAAACCGAATTTCAAAGATCGTAAAAAGGGGAAAGGCAAAAACCGTGAGGCTAGAAAGGAAAAGTTTTTGAAACCGGCGAATGAATCTTCTTCAGATCACAAAGGGAATAAGAAAGAGGAAAGATATAAATTCATATATTTTCAAAAATCTTATCATCCTAAAGATTCTTGTATGAGGAAAAATATATATGAGATGGCGAAGATGCTACATCAAAAACATCTCATGGTCTCAGTGAATGCAAGGAATAAGGATGAAGCAAAACCGACCGAAGGAAGAGGAAAAGCTCACAATGGTCACACTTTGATGGTTTTCACAACCTCCCCATACAATTAGATCATTAATTCAAGTGCTTCAAATCATATGTCTGCAAATAAAGAATCATTATCGTCCATCAAAGAGTGCACAATACCTTCTATTCTCATGGGAGATGACACATCGATTGAGGTATGTGGTAAAGGCATAGTTTATTTGGAAGGGGGATATTTTGATAATGTGTTGAATTTCCCCTCGCTATCCATGAATGTGATTTCCAAATATCATATCACACATTCAAGTTTCGGAAAAAAGGTTGAATTCTATCTGGATTCAGTGGATATTTCGGACTTAAAAACAATGTCACAAGTAGCTCACAGTATTGCATATCATCACTCTTGGTTGTATTCCTTTCCTCATTTCATTACAAAATATGTATGTACAACATTTTTTACTCATACTAATGAATAGATAATTTTATGGAATGAGATATTTTGGCATCATAATTACAGGTACTTTAAAAGTGTGAAGTTCGAAGAGGGTCCACTACATGTAGTTTCAGATCATCCTGACAGGGATTTTTTGGATAGAATAGTTGAAGAGGGTTTTGATGCTCATTCGAGAACTTCAGATAATGATGATGAGAATTTATCTAGATAAGATTCATAGTTTTATGATAATTTCATGGCTTCTCTGTATCCCCTACCAGTTTGGGCCAAAAAGACTTTGCATGATGTCAGTGAACTAGTCGAAAATCCGGCGGATCCTAGGAGGACTAGATCACAGTTTTTCAAGGCCCCCGCTACCTTGGATGCCATAAATAGTTGCTTCCCATAAATTGATATATTTCACTTGCAGCAGATCCACATTCATATACAAAGGCCACGGGAAACCCCTTCTGGGATGCTACTATGGATGAGGAGTACATTTCTCTCATGGAGAACCAAACCTGGGATTTGGTTCCACTTTTGAAAGGAAGAAAGCTTCAATGCCTATGGATATTTCAAACAAATATGGCTGAAAATGGTGAGATAAGTAATTATAAATATCATCTTGTTGCTAAAGGTTACTCTTAGGTACATGGCATTTATTATACTGAGACATTTTCACTAGTTGCAAAAATGGACTCCATCAGGCTAGTTTTGGCCATTGTAGCTTCTCGACACTGGGAAGTCCATCACATGGATGTGAAGAGTTATTTTATTCACGGAGATATGAAGGAGGAGATATATATAGAGCAGCCACAAGGGTATTTTCATGACTCCTCTCTTGTATGCAGGTTAAATAAATCAGTATATGGGCTCAAATAGGCTCCTCGAGCTTGGTATGCAAAAATGGATTTTTTTGCTTTCTCAGGGATTTCATAGATGCAAATCAGATCTGAATGTTTATATGCTTCTCCATGATGAATCCCTTTTTTTTATTGTTCTATACGTAGATGACTTATTCATCACAGGGAGTTCTTTATCATAGATTGCATGGATTAAGATTGCCTTGCATGATAGATTTTCCATGAGTGATATGGGTTTGTTGCCTTATTTTCTTGGTCTTGAGGTATCACAGTCTACTTCAAGAATCAAGATGGAAAAAACCTAGTATGCAGTAGATCTACTTGATAGGTTTCATATGACAGGTTGTAATCCATTTGGTTCACCTTTTCTTTATGGGGTCAAATTGGAGGATGGAGTGACTACTCCTTTGGTAGATAATACTCTCTATCGATAGTTGGTAGGGAGCTTATTGTACCTCACACATACCCATCCCGATCTCGATTATGAAGTGAGTGTTGTTTCCAGGTATATGTAGGAGCCCCATGATATTCATTGGAAATATTCTAAGAGAATCCTTCAGTATGTAAAAGGAACTCCCAGTTTTGGTATTTATTATGCAGTTGATTGTCCTCTATATTTGGTCGAGTACACATATTCATATTGGGTTGGCGATGGCACAGACTGCAAGTCCACCTCATGGTGTGTATTCATCTTTGGTTCTGGTCCACATTGTTGGTCAAGAAAGAAGCAGGATACTATTTATTTATCCACAGTGTAGGCAAAGTATAGGGGGGCAGTTAATTCCGCCACACAGTGTATTTGGTTCCAGGTTTTACTTTTTGAGTTTGGGATTCAGTATCAAATACCGACTATCATATTTTGTGACAACCAAGGTAGCATTCAAATATCCACTGATCTGGTTCAGAGACAGAGGACCAATCATATCGAGATGCACATGCATTACATCTAAGGATTGATTCATAATCGAGTGATTTCACTGCAGTAATGACCCACTGAGCAGCAGGTTGCAGACATCTTCACCAAATCCTTCACTGAGAAGAAATTCTCTGATTTGCAGGATCTTTTGGTTATGGTAGAGACAGTTGGGTATACTCTCACAATCTACTTAGCATTTTTTTTATGTCCTTTTTTTGGGGGGAGGCAGGGGTTCCCATGAGGTTTTCCCTCTTTCCTAATTTTATGAGGGGTTCATTATTGTATTGAATACATAAAATGGCCTAGTAGATGGGACTCACATTTTCTTATTATGCCACTACAATTAGGCTTAAGGGGGGTGTTAGAGAATAATCCTAACTTCCCTTGGTGTATTACTTTTATTAGGCAACTAGACTTTGGTTAATGCATCCCAATGCATTTTTCCTCACTTGATTTGACTTTCTAGAGAGGGTAGGAGACACTTTCCTTGTTTTTAGGGAGTTTTCCTTAAATTTAGGTATATTGACATGGATTTAATCTTGATTTATTTAATTAGAACTCCACTTAGCGACTCCTTTCCAACCTCCATGCATAGTTTAAACACCTAAAGGAAGGAGAGTGCACTTCATCCTTAAATCAAGGAAATTGTCCCTTGATTTTAGGGACTTACCCCCTTTATTTAGTAAAATTGCATGTTTTGCATGTCAGATATGGATACCTTGCACTTTTCAGCCTATCATACTCATGTTAGATGTGGTTTAACTATTTTATAGGTTTAGGCATGTGATTTAGCTATTTTTACACTACTTTTAGTGGTAGTTGCTATTATTAGCAACAAGATCAATTCCTCTCTACATATTAGATTGATCTCACTGTAATTTTTAACATATTGTGAATACATTCATTCTTGTGGAGTAAATTATTCTCTATATCTCTCTTATTTTTTTATTTGTAAATTCATTGGATTAGTATTATTTTTCTCATCGAATTCTAGATCTCTCGGGTCTCATAATTTTACATACTTGTCCTTGGGGCACATTTTCCTACAAAGTTGTTGGCCCTTGGTTAGCTAAGGAAGAGAAGACTAAGGAATAAAGGTGAAGTATGAACTAAGCGGAAGGAACATAAAACAAGGAGGGGTCAAAGTGGTTAAAGAAGGAGCGAAGTAAAGGAAAATCTATCTGTTGAAAGAGAATATCGAGGAAGAAAAGCAACAAGGAAGAGGGATCATGGACAACTCAACAAGTGGAAAAAGACATCAATGAGTGCTTTGGATCACCTCACAGAAAATAAGGAAAGACAGGCCGGTGAATCCCTTAAAGCATGGGTTAAGTTGACCTAGGCTTTAGGCACCTAGGGTTTTGACACCTAGAATTTTGTTATGTAATGTATAAATAAAGGTCTATAAGACCTGGGAGGGTTCATTCTAAGTTGGTTCATTGATACTATGATTGATTTTGTTCATTATTGATTTTTGTTGTTGAGAGAAATATCGAGTCTATATTGTGGATCTTTAGCTGGGTGCAAAGATCAACCCTACATCTAGGTCCGCAGGGGGAGGGGGAGAGAGAGAGAGATTTGAAAGCTAAGTGCGCAGATAGAACTGTATGTTTTCATCTAATAATATCAAGAAACACAGTTATGTGGACGTAGCCCTAGAGAGAGGGTGAACCACGTACATCTTGTTGTTATTTTTGGTTGATGTTGTGTTATTTTTTATCGATTATATTGTTATTTCATTGTTGTGTTAGCTCTGAGATATACCTTGTGAAGTAATATTGGGAATGGTAAAGAATAACTAGATTTTTGTGTGTTTTTGTCTTGGATTCACTTTTCATTTCCTTTGGTTATAGACACATGTGTCCTACGACCCCATATTTCTACTTCAGGTGAGACTGCATCTACTTCGCAGGTGCTGCTGAAAGTGCTAGTAGTTAGGACTTGTTGGTGTGTTGTAAGAGTTTAACCCTGGGTCTGACCCTGTGGGAACAAATGGTTCAGTTGTCAGGACCGAGATATTTTTGAGGGAATTTCAAGGTGGTTTCCATCAAAGACATAAATTCAAAAGTGGATAGAAGAACAAGAGAAGGAATTTGTCGAAGCCCATAACAAGAATCCTAGCATTAGTATAGAACATTGGTTGGGAAGGTACATCTTCACCGACATACACGAGATTTTATTTGGAGGAATTCATAAAGAACTATACAAGTTGTTAGACAGATTGGCAGATACCTAGTTTGAGATCAGATCTAAACCACCTGTGTTCTGGACAACGATGTTTATCAAGAATGTCAAGAGAGTTGACAATGTTGTGTCTAGAGAAGTGGATATCTGGTTTGATAGCACTATTGGAGGGTATATTACTGAGTTTTCCATTGACAGAGTTGAATCGTATAGTCAAGCAGAGAGGTATTTATTTAAGGGACCTAGAGGGAAGTTCCTACACTTCTTGAAGATAAGGATTAAGATTCTATTGCATGAGAAGCATATCCTGAATATATAGTGAAGCTAATGTTCAATAATTCGGAAAGAAAAAGTGACACAGAGGCTGGACACATGCACAGTGGGAGACCGTTCAGAGAGGTTCCTCTTCTGAACCTATTTAAGAAAAACTATGGAGACAAGGGATTCTACAGTGGAGAAGAAGTAGATCTAACAGATGAAGAGTACTCAGAGTCCGCAAGAATAGAGGAAGTACAGACCGAAGAACTTCGCCAAGGAGAGCCGGAAACTTTAGGAACTGCGCATACTATCAAAGTAAGTACTATTTCTCCTCCTGTTGTTTTAGAAGCATTAAGTAACCAGAGTAACTAGAGTAGTCAGAGCAATCAGAGTACTGTTACTGCTAATGTTTATGCCATTATTATAGTTCTTTGCATTTCAATAAATAACAGCAACATAAGAACAAGATCACTGAGAAATACACATTCACAAGAGACACGGCATTTATCCTAGGAAACCCTTTAGGGGAAGAAAACCCAGTAAAACTTCCTTATTATAGATTTCCAATACAATGTCAAGAGATAACTCAAACCAATACAGAAATTCCTCTCCAAAAGATGTGCCACTCTTCTCTCTCTCTCCAACTGGTAAATCGAAACTTGCCACTCAAAATGAGCAAGTGAGTTGTGTGTCAAAGTGAGGCGTTGGCCTCTCTATATATACAAGTCTAGCACGTGTGAAGTGTCTTTACTGGCAGGGATGAATTCTCACTCTGGGTGGGTAAACCCACCTTTATTATATTTCTGGGTCTCAATAATAACTATTGGGGCTGACTTCTTATTCTGCCTATTACAATTGTCTGTTGACCAATCTGCAAAAGGGGATTTGGTCCTAATACAATAACTGACATGATCAATCCACAATGGGGATTGATCCCATGAATAATATATCAATAATCATAAGAATACTCTTTGCAGTTACATTATTTCAACAGTTACAAGCATTTTAGCACATACTCAGTCGAGAAACCCAAGGAGATCTATGGCATATGAAATGAGGTTACCCATATTCAGAGGAGATGGATCTGAAGATCTTGACCAGCACTCGTTCTTATGCGAAATTGTTTGGAGCATTAAGCAAGCCACCGAAGAAACTGTTAATAAAGCTCAGTTCATTATTACCTTGAGGGATCGCGCACTAAGTTGGTACATGAATTTTTCTACAACATTTGCACAACCTAAACTGTTGAATGACATTAAGACTGTGTTGAGCACAGAATTCAAGAAACCTAAGTCAGAGTCACAATGTATTACAGAGCTGAAAGAAATCAAGAAGAAGGTCATTGAACCTATTTGGGAGTTTGATCAGAGGTTTAAGACCCTGACAGACCATTTGAATTTTCATATTCCAGATGAACAGAATAAAGAATGGTTCATTGCTTCCCTCCTGCCACATATTAGAGTTCCTCTTATGCAACAGAAAAATTCTTCACAGGCTAAAGCTCTGGAGATTTCCATGAAACTAGAAGCAGCTCTTGTAGGAGAATCCAGTCCAGGTATGAGTCAAATTTTAAATCAATTAACTATTTTATCCTTACAAGTCGAAGATATGAAGAAAGATAAATGAAAGTAGAAAAGAGAAGATATGTGGTGTATCAGATGTAAATTAGAGGGCCATGACAAAGAGAAATGTCCCCTATTTCATGAATACTTGACCTCTGGAGCACCTAGTCCTTTGAAGCAAGCTATTGTACCCTGGTGCGAGGTATGTAGAACTAGACATCACCCTAGTGAATGTTATTATATGCAAAAATATGTCCAGACACCTACCAATCTTTATTGCACATTCTGTAAGTCTATGGGACATGATGAGAAGGATTGTAGGGATTATGATCTCTTGCATGAAAGATCAAGGGATACATATATAATTCAAGGAGAAACACAAAAAGAAGGAAATAATGCATAGTTCAACTCCCCAAGAAGAGGAAAATTCAATCCTCGTGGTGGATTCAGAGGAAGAGGACAAGGTGGAGGTATGGGTCGAGGTAGAGGTCAGATTATTTGTCATAACTAAGCACAACTAGGAAATTTGGCAAGGGATTGTCAGAACCCTTGTACCAATTGCAACTATTGTAACTCGTTTGATTATGTCATCAAAGATTATCTAGTATTGTTGGCCAAACTGAAAGAGAGATGAGGAGGAAACCAACAAGTACAATTAATATCAGCAAAACCTTGCGGTGAAGACCCCAGATTCATTGGTATTACTAGAGGAGGCGCTGCTACAGGAGAAGATAGAGTGACCCCAGGAAAAACTGTAGAAGGATTAGGGATTAGAAGAGTTGTAGAGAAGGCACAGTTATCTGATCCAAGGAGGGAGAGGCATACTTTTGAGGAAGAAAGGAAATAATTTTTAGGAGAACAAGCTTCTTCATATAGGGCACAACCAGAAGTATGGGATTGGGAAATGCCACTATAATTTTATCAGTCTTCCCTAGATAGACAAGGAAAAGAGGTAAGCAAGCTCATGGTCTTTTTATACACATGTATCAATTTAATTAAAGATGAAAAGGCTATACAATAATTACAACAACTTGTAAAACAGTATGAAATTGGGAGAACAGATCCTATGTTGAGTAGATATGTGAACCAAGTATCAAGGAAAAGAAGAACAAACAAGGAATTACACCTTAGTGCTCAGATTGGAGACTATGATGTGGACTATGTGGTACTCAACTTAGGATCATAAGTCAATGTTATGACGAAGAAAACTTGGGCAGTGATGGGAAAACATAGATTGGTTTACTCTCCTATTAGGCTTAGGATGGTTAATCAATAGGCGGTGAGCCCTTTTGGAAGACTAGAGAATGTCCATGTAGACATCGATTGGATAAGGACATTCACAGACTTCGAAGTGATTGAAATTGTTGATGATAGTTGTCCTTATTTTGTATTGTTAGGAATTGATCGGTCTTTCAACAATTCGAATGTTGTTGACCTAAAGAAGAGAAGAATGACATTTGAGGGTAATGGCATTAAATTCCTTGCACCTATGAACCCATATGAAGGTTGTAGATACACAGAACCTATTAGGGAAGAAGACCGTGCATATGATATAGAGAACATCTACAAACTGATAGCAAGACAGCAAGACTACATTAATCCTATAGTAGATGGAAATCTCAGCTGGCGGAGTGAAAGTGCATGTTCATCAGATTCAGAGGAAGCATTGGAAAACTAGAAGAACATAATGTATGAATTCTCCACACGATGATGTGCTATATTGACTAGAGAAGTTCGTTGGATTGGAATAGAAGTAAGTAATCTTCCAACATTTGATGGTTTAAATCATTTAGAGACATTTCTAGATGAATTTGAGAAAATTGTACCAGTACAACAGAGGATGTTGGAACTGGATGAAGCCTTGAAAGCCACACCATCTAGATGGTGGGGAACACACAAGAAGAACATCACAGAATGGGTATAATGTCACGCCTTATTGACAGTGCACTTTTCAGACCAAGCAGAAGGATGTGAAGCTCGATACACAGGCCAGAGTTGTCCAAAGGACCACATGGGATGTTGTGAGGAATCCTAGAGAAACATCCCTAAAGAACAGTGAGTGCATAATTTCATTAACACCTTGGATACCACGCCTATCAACTGGTAAATTCAATCAGAACCGTGCCTCATCACTATAGACTGGTATGGAATGACTCAAAACTTTATAGCTATGTTTTTATTTGAGATCCAGTACCCTACAGTAGATCAGGCTTTACAAATTGTAAGACAAAAGGTATTTGAGGAGGCACCTAACCTCCCTTTTGAGAAAGAAGAAGATGAATGGATTGTGCATCTTTAGTAGTTACAGGGATGTTATAATATCAATGTTGATGAGGATGATGACCCTAGATATGTAAAAATTTCATAAAATGAATGTCACAGAGACATAGAAGGGTCAGGGATTGAATTACCTTTTATTGGACAACCCAATAAAATTAAGAAAGTTAATATTGGAACAAATCAAACACCTAAATTAGCAAATGTGGGAGACTATTGGGATGATGCTACTATTAGCAAGATCACAGAGCTATTACATGAATATCAAGACTTGTTTCCAACCAAGGTCACATACATGAAGGGAATTAAAGGGCCCATCGGAAAAATGAAGATCCCCTTAAGACCAAATGCAAGACCTATCAAGTAGAGACCTTACAGACTGAATCATAAATACAAGAAGAAAGTTAGGATTGAATTGGATAGAATGTTGGAAGTAGGAATCATAGAACCTATTGAATAATTTGAATGGATTAGCTCTATGGTGTTCCAAGATAAGAGGACAGAAGAAATTAGAATTTTTGTAGATCTAAGAAAATTGAACGATGCATGTCTACATGATCCATTCCCTACACCTTTTACCGATGAAGTTCTCAATAATGTAGGAGGACAGGAGGTCTACTCATTCACAAATGGATTTTCAGGGTATCACCAGATTAAAATTGATAAGGAAGATTGACATAAGACCACATTTGCAATAGAGTGGGGTTATTTTCAGTACACGGTGATGCCCTTTGGCTTGAAGAATGCACCAGCCATCTTTTCTAGGGTGGTGGTCGAAGCATTTAAGGACTTCTTACACAAGTTCTTGGAACCTTATTTTGATGATTGGAATGTCTTTAGCCTACTAAAATACCACATTGAATGTTTGAGATTGATGTTAGATAAGTGCAAGTAATGTCAGATTCCCCTGAATCTGAAAAAGTGTATTTTCTTTTCACCCTTTGGAGTGTTGTTCGGGTACATTGTGTGTAAGAATGGATTGTTGGTGGATCCTTCCAAGATTTCCATCATTGTTGATCTAGCTCCTCCCACCTCAGTTAGACAGTTGCACACTACATTGGGGCACACTGGATACTATAGGAATTTTATTAAGGGATACGCACAGATAACAACACCCATGGAGAAGCTCTTAAAGAAAGATAGCAAGTTCCAATGGACAGAAGAATGCCAGAAGAACTTCAACACACTTAAACAGAAAATGGTCACTGCGCCCATCTTGGTTTTTCCAAATTGGAGTAAGTAGTTCAATGTTCATTTTGATGCTTCATCCATGTCATTAGGAGGATTTTTAGCACAGCCGGGTGCAGGAGACATTGACCACGCTATAGCATTTTCTAGCAGGAATATTTCTACAGCTGAAAGGAACTATACTACGACTGAAAGAGAAGGCTTGGCTATGGTATATGCATTGCATAAATTCAGACACTATTTGATGGGAGGACATTTTAAGATGTTCACTAATCACTTTGCATTGAAGTACTTAGTCAACAAGCCAGTGTTGGGGAGAAGAATATGCAGATGGATACTACTATTCCAGGAGTATGATTTTGAAATTGTGGTCAAGCCAGGAAGAATGAATAAAGGACATGATCACTTATCTAGGTTGGAACATGGAGAGGAACCTACCAGTCTGGAGGATACACTACCAGATGCACAGTTGTTGGTCATCATAAAAGTCGATGATCACTTCGTCGAGATAGTTTAGTTCATGTCCATTGGAATGGCACCTCGCAAGTACACAGTCATTCATAAGAAACAGTTGGTAGTTCATGCATCCGACTTTCAACTCATAGTTGGACAGTTGTATAAGATGGGGACCAGATGATATCTTGAGGATATGTGTTATGGAGGTAGAAAGACCATTGATTCTTGCAGAAACACATGAAGGCATCACAAGAGGACATATACAGGGAAAGAAATAGTGTAGAAGGTTCTCAAAGCTGGCCTCCGGTGGCTTACTTTACATAAGGATGCTAAGAAATACTACAGAGCCTGCAATGTATGTCAAATAGTAGGAAAGCCTTTTAGAAGAGATGAAATGCCTTTAGCACTGCAATTAACATTACAAGTATTCAAGAAATGGGCCATTAACTTTGTGGGACCTATTAGTCTACTAGGAAGGTGCACAGGAGCTAGATACATTCTCACTGAGATAGAGTATTTGACCAGATGGGAAAAATCAAGAGCAATTAATGACTTTAGTGCAGCCACAGCTACCCAGTTCATCTTTGAGGATATTATAACCAGATTTGGATGCGCGAAGATCCTCATGAGTGACCAAGGCACGCACTTCATCAATAAAACTATTGAAGCCTTGACTCTAGAATTTGAAGTTCACCATCAGAAGAGTACTCCATACCACCCACAGGTGAATGGTATAGTTGAATATTTCAATAAGATATTGTAGATAGCATTGACTAAGATTTGTAGTGTTAACAGAGATGATTGGGATTTAAGAATTCCAACAGTATTATGGGATTATAGAACTACTTGCAAGAAGTTAACAACACAGACTCCATTTAAGTTGGTATATGTCTTGGAAGCAGTGTTACCTATGGAATACTTGGTTCCTAGTTTAAGAAGTACAACATTTACAGGTATGGATAACACCGGCGTTGTTCAAGACAAGCTTGCGAAGTTACTAGAACTAGACGAAGACAGGTTCATTGCAGGATTTCATCAACAGGTACAGAAAGAAAGGGAGAAGGATTATCATTATAGACACATCAAGAGGAAGGCATTCAAGCAAGGAGATTTGGTATTTTTATATGACAACAAGTTCATGAAGCATCCATGGAAGTTTAGGACACATTGGCTAGGTCCATTTGAGGTTGTCTATGTTATAGAAGGAGGAGTTGCAAAGTTGAAGACCCTTAATGGAGAATGGAAAGAAGGTATGGTAAATGGGAGCTGGTTGAAATTGTATTTTGAAAACCAACTTCCTCACAGCTCTCAATAAAATCATAAGGAAGAAGGTTCTAGGTACCAGGTGCAATTGAAACTGGGTACCAGACACAGAAAAGATAGTATGCACACAATAAGGAGGGACAAAGAAGAAATCACAGGCTACTTCGCATAGCCTGCAGCTGAAGTAATACAAAAGGTCCAGTCTTACAGTGACTCGGGACGAGTCACATGTGAGTTTTGGGGGCCTGTTGGCCCTTGGTTAGGTAAGGAAATAAAGACTAAGGAAGAAAGGTGAAGTAAAAACTGTGCGGAAGGCACATAAACCAAGGAAGGGTCGAAGTGGTCAAAGAAGCAGAAAATAAGGAGAGAAGTTAAGGAAAATCTATCTGTTAGAAGAGAAGATCGAGGAAGACAAAGAAGCAAAGAAGAGGGATCGTGGACAACTCAACAAGCAGAAAAATACATCAATGAGTGCTTTGGAGCACCTCGCGAAAAATAAGGAAAGACAGGCTGGCGAAGCCCTTAAAGAACAGGTCAAGTTGACCTAGGGTTTTGGATATAGGGTTTTGACACCTAGACTTTTTCTATGTAATGTATAAATAAAGGTCTAGAATACCTGGGAGGGTTCATTCTAAGTTGGTTCATTGATACTATGATTGTTTTTGTTCATTATTGATTGTTGTTGTTGAGAGAAATATCGAGTCTGTATTGTAGATCTTCAACTAGGTGTGAAGATCAACCCTGCAGCTGGGTGCGCAGGGGGAGGCAGAGAGAGAGATCTGCAAGCTAAGTGCATAGATATAATTGTATATTTTCATTTAATAATATCAAGAACACATTTATGTAGACGTAGCCCTAGAGAGAGGGTGAACCACGTAAATCTTGTTGTTCTTTGCGGTTGATGTTGTGTTATTTGTTATTGATTATACTATTATTGCATTGTTGTGTAAGATCTGAGATATAACTTGCAAAGTAAGATTGGGAATGGTAAAGAATAACTATATTGTTGTGTGTTGTTGTCCTGTATTCACTTTGCATTTCCTATGGTTGTAGACACATGTGTCCTGCAACTCCCTATTTCTACTTCGGGTGAGACTGCATCTTCTTCGCAGGTGTTGGAAAAACAGCCAGTAATTAGGTCTTGTTGGTGCATTGTAAGAGTTGAACCCTGGGTCTGCCCCTGTTCCAACAAAAGTATTACCATTCGGCCTATGTAATGCCCCAATGACTTTCCAAAGAGAAATACTCAACATCTTTTAAGAACTCATGCATGATAAAGTTGAGATTTGTATGGATGACTTTACCCCTTATGGAAAGTATTTTGATGAATCCTTAGACAATCCAAATAGAGTTCTCCAAATATGTAGAGAAATGAACATATCCCTTATGAATGAAAAATGCAATATGATGATGAATGAATGGATTGTGTTAGGAAACCATATTTCCTCCAAAGGGATTGAAGTAGACAAAATAAAGTTAAAATCATCACATTACTCCCTACCCCTCTGAAACCAAAAGATATTGGAAGTTTTATTGGACATTCATGATACTACATGAGGTTCATCAATAATTTCAGTAAGATATCTTCTCCCATGTTTACATTGTTATCCAAGGATGTAGATTATTGTTGGACTCTAAAATGTCAACAAGCATTTGAAACAATAAAAGAAAAAGTGTAGTTTCT
>SNQJ01S0018702.1:62165-81691 GCA_010110895.2 Picea sitchensis
TCATCACTTCAATTTATTATTTACCTTTTAAAATCTCTTAAACCACTTTGACTTCTTTGACCTTTTGGGGCTTCTAGATGACATATGAGGGTCCTCCAACTTCGTAAGGCCATAACTCTCAAAACGTGAGGATTTATGTGACGTTCCACATACCACCAGAAATGCAATGACATGTACTATCCATATAGAATAGTATTACCTGAAAATATATCAAATCTCGTACCGTTATTCATCAAACAAACTTGGGTTCATTACCCAAACCTGGGTTCTCCAACTTCTCATGGCCATCACTCTCTAACCGTGAGGAGTTATGTGACGTTCCACATACCACCAGAAATGGAATGACAAGCACTATCCATATAGGATATTTTCCCTAAAAAATTCACTAGTTTTCATCTCATTATTCCACAAATAAGCATGGGTTCTCTAACCATACTTCTAAGATAACTCAATTTGCAAAGCGTCTTCCCATGAGGGCTTTCACCATAAGGGGACCACTTTGGAGTTCACCCATTTCTACTTATTATCAACCATGACAAAACAATAACAAATAATCTTTACATCAAACAATCTTGGATCCATTACCCAACCTTTGTGTTGTGGGGCTTTCTTCAAGGGTTGACATCAATGACAACCAACCTTAATCAACACTAGTAGTGAAGAAAATCACACCTACAGTCAAGAAGACCGCCCCTGCAAAATAAAAACATGATTTTCTGTTAGAAGGAAGCCCTCCTTCCACAAGAAGGAGTGCTAGGTTGATGAAATGATTGGGGGGATATAAGCTCCATTTTTTAGAATGGTCTCTTTTTGCAAGAGTAAGTGATAAAGGATGTTTAAGTTTTTGGCACCTATACAGGAATATACAGGATTCTAACCTATCATATTAAGGTTATTGATTAGTCTCATCATAGAGAAGAGCATAGACATTTCGTAGCGTCATGGCGCTGTGGAATCGTCTATATAGCACGGCCTTCCATTTTGATACCTAAAGTGTTGCGAAAGCTCCTAGCTGAAGTACATAGGAATTCTACCAAATCTCCTAAGTTGTGTAACGATGGCGCTACTGAATTTGCAGGGATATATTACAGTGGTGCTACCAAATTCGTTTTGATGATGGGTGCTACCCATTCTGCAGGACCAGTTCAGTGAGGGTGCTACTAATTCCACAGAGATTTACAGGCTCGGCACTACCAAATTGCACACAGAGATACATAGGCTCGGCGCTACCAATTCCGCAGGCCTGTTTTGTATCTGCGCTACAAAATGTGCAGAGTATTTTGCAAGGGTGCTATAGAAAATCACTACCCAGTGCGCTACTAAATGGCGCTACCAACTGGCACCTGGAATCAAGGGGTTTGAGTTTATCACTCTTCAGGGTGGTTGATGATGTGGAGAAGAGATAAGACCATAGGTGGAATCATGATGACAACATACAACCTCTGCAGGACACTTGGCATGAAGAGGGATGTGCATCAATGAAGACAATGTTAGTTAAAGTTTGTTGGATTGGTTACCAACATGTTTCCTTTTTTATAGCATATATGTTAGTACAGGTGTTAGATTGAATAACTAATTTTGAGAATCCTATGGGAGGAATGGCATCTCACACCTCTAGTTGTTTCCTTCCCTTTTTGTTATAAATATATATTCCAAATGATTTAGAGGGTTCGAATGGTTGATTTGGGCTCCCTTATTGTAATATTTTGATTAAGCATACTAGTTCTTTGCTTATCTACTTGACTTGAGAATTTTTTATTAATATAAGTTAGTTTCTCTTATTCCATATTTTTGCCTCTATACTGAAGTTGTCATGATTGAATGATTCACATGAGATTGTTATAGTTGTATTATGATGAATTTTTTATTATAGTATTGTTATGATGTTCTTCAGTGTTCTTTAAACTTTGAATTCAAGAAGATCTTGTGTTTGAGTTTTTCCTGATTATGTTGCTTGAAGACATGATGTCAATAGCATACCTCTACATTTCCCTCACCAAAGTCTTCCTTATATTCACTTTTACTCCCATTCATTGACTGAAGTTGATCAAGACCTCAATTTCTTGTGCATGCTAGCCCATATTTATGAGTTTAAACATTATTATCATGAGTCTTGTCCATTTGACCAGGGATGATTTTAGGGGCTAAATTTCGCTCATGGGCTAATTTTCCATGGTTTTTCCAAAAATGAGATTTTTTATTTTAAAAATGATTCACCCAAATTCTATAGGATAAAATTATTTTACCTTAAAAATCGCCAAAATTTTATAAAAACTATATAAAATCCTAGAAATTTGAATATTTTTACAAAAATATCGCCAAACATTTATAGTTGGCATATGAAGGATTAGTAAGATTCGCCAAGGTTTCTACATTTTAAAATAAATTTCCATCCTTAAAATCTTCCCTGCATTTGACCTTTTAAACACTCATTTACATTTACACATAATCTAATGGGTATTGGGCTTATCATCTTTGCAATCTGAGGATCATTCTTAGTGCTAACACATACTGATGCATCAGAAAAATCTGTAGGAACAGTCTTAGGATAATATGAAGATAACAAACCTTATGCAATTTATTTCATAAGTAAAAAATTGGCTGGTCCAGAGCTAATCTACATTGTTACAGAAAAAGAACTTTTAGCAGTAATTCATGCTCTAAATAAATTCAAACATTATGTTACAGGATATATAGTTTTTGTACATATATATAATGCTTCCATTAGATACTTTATGAATAAACCTGAAATCAATGGTAGAATGATTAGATGGTTTTTTTTACTACAACAATTTGATCTAACTATTTGATGTAACTTTACAGATTTTGTTTCCAGGTTGACTATTCATATTGAAGATGGCATGATTGATGAGCAATTTCTAGATGAGAACCTCTTTGCCATATCAACACAAACCCCATGGTTTTCTGACATAGAAAATTAGCTGACAACAAGGCATTTTCCTCAACATTTATCCTACAGAGAAATATGCAAGATTGTCTAGAAAATCTCAACCAATACTTGGGTAGCTAGTTATCTATTCAAACTTTTTCCAGACCAAGTATTGAGGATATGCATAACAGAAGATGAGGTACATGATATCCTCCATGCTTCTCATGATGAACCATGTGGAGTACACTATGCATAAAAGAGAACAACTTACAAGATCCTACAAGTTGGATACTATTGGCCAACCCTACAAAGATATGCTCAAAAATACACTTCACGTCGTGATCAATGTCAAAGAATGGGGAAGCCTGCAAAGAGGAATGATATTCATTTGCAGCCCCAAGTATCATTGGAACCATTTGACAAGTGGGGCATGAAATTTATAGGCCCAATTTATCCACCATCAGGGTAGAAGAGGAACATACCAATATGAAATGAATATCTAACCAAATGGGTTGAAGTAAAAGCTATGAAAGATGCCACGGAAAAAAAAAATGTATCTACATTCCTCCAAGAATGCATATTCTCAAGGTTTGGTTATCCAAGAGAGATCATCACAGAAAAAATATATCAGTTTACATCTAGACTTATTGACATAATCATGAAGGAACACAACATCCACCATAGGAAATCAACACCCTACCATCCATAAGAAAATGGACAGGCTGAAGTCACCAACTGAGATATGGAGAAAATCCTCACCAAAACAGTGAGCATGAACAAGAAAAATTGGTCAAAGAAACTCACATAAGAAGCATGGGCATACAACATCACATGGAATATTACCATAGGGCTTAATCCCTTTGAGTTAGTCTATGGTAAGAAGTCCATGCTCCCTATTGAATTTGAATACCATACATTAAGAACGACAATTGAATTGAATATGGATTTACCATCAGCACAAAAAAAAATATTGAATCAACTAAATTCCTTAGATGAGTACATTATGCAAGCACTCTTCAACACTAAAATAGTGCAGCAACAAAGAAAAGATTGGCATAATAAGAATATCAAGCATAGAAAGTTCAAAGAAAGGGATTGGGCCCTCTTATACTATTCAATATTCAAGGACTTCAAGGGAAATCTAATGAACAGGGGATTAGGGCCCTACACCATTGAAAAGTGCTATGATAATGGTTCAATCCAGATAAAAACCATTGATAAAGAAGGAATTTCCTTGCTAGTAAATGGATTCAGGATAAAAGTTTACAACAAGAAAATGACAAGGGAAGAGTTTACTTCAATAATGAAGACACAAAATATGGATGCAATTGATAAGAAAGATACTATCAATCCATCTAATTAATGAGATATAAAAAATAAAAAAATACATGGACAAAAACCTCCCTGAGGAATATAGGACAAATTTTTGGGTGAAAACCTCCAATGGAGATTGTCTCAAATATGAGAAATAAAAAATATCATCATCAAGAAAACAACCACAAAGGCTTGATGTGGTAGGGCATTGGTGAAAACCAACAATGGAACTTCTACCTTGAGAAAAAAAAAAAAGAGAGAGAAAATATTTTTAGAATACTAATGTTTTTTTTGTAGGTACCCAAGACTCCATTTGTAGAAATCATCTTCACAAGAAGGAAATCAGCAAACAGATAGCTACAATTAATAAAGATAGTAAGCATTTTTTAGTTTACCTACACTTCCAATATCATCTTCCATCATAAATATTTTTTTCCCTTTTTCTCATACATCAATAACACTTTCCATATTCATCATTTTACATTTGTTTACCCCTTGTTTCAATAAAATTGACCTACAGGATCATCCTACAGGATTCTACAGGATCAACCTATAGGATCATTTCCACAAATAATAACAAGCATTCAATGGAAAAGACCAACACTAGCAATACAATTGCTAGCATCAACAACAATATAAACTTCTTCAACCATTTTTACATCGAATATAATCATCAAGACAACAAAGTTATAATTATAGAGGAAACTTTGTATCATGTAGAAACTATTGCACCATGCAAAAATACAGTTCTATAGAATACTCTGTATCCTGTAGAATACATTAAAGCCACAATATCTGAGATCCTTTTGTAAAGGAAACTTTTCAGCACCCATATCAAAGATAAATTATTCAACAACAATATCAAGAAGGGGATATTCACATCATTCAATCGATCCATCGGCCAAGGAATGACGACCAACAATACACTATGTCATTACTTCAGAAACCTACAAACAAAAATAAAATACATACAAAGGTAACATAGGTAAAACAATCATATCCCCTCTCCAACATTCATTAATCCTCATACAATTATATACATGCTTATTTTATATGTTCAAAACATTTGTAAAATTCTAGCTTAGTGATGAGACCAAGGACGTTAAGTTGTCTCGTCATAGGGTGGTGGTCATAATTCGTGTTAAGGTTTAATTAATACATTGAGTTAAGTGGTTAAGTGGAGGATCATTCAAGGACTCATTAAATACTGCAAAGGAATGAATTAAGGAGTACTTAAACCATCAGGTCGATAGGTGTGACAAAATTTGGGCATAACTCGAAGTAAAGGGGCAATAAGAGTACCATTTTTAAATTGTGAGAGAAGAAGGGTGATTTCAAGTTGTGCTAAGAAAGGAGACAAGGTCACATGATAGAAGGACGGGAAAAGAATTCATTCAGGGAGATAAAAATTGTTCCAGGAATAGGGTTTCTACAAGTAGCCATTAAACCCTCATAGCCAAAGAAATCTCTCTCCATTGTTTAAAATATTCTCAGATGTTGTTAAAATTCCTATGTTCTGCAAACATATGGTTGAAATTGCCATTGCTAGAGTTTGTATGATTTTTTGAGAAAATAGCCTACGTCCTATAGAAACTAGATTTACATAGTCCTATAGAAATCTATCTGCACAGTTCATGTAGGAACGACTATGGAAATATTATCTTGCCCTAAATTTGCTTAAAGATCCTTCAGATTTTTTTCTTCTCCCAAGTAAATTCTTGATGAAATTTTATAGCTACCATAATTTCCTAAATCAAGCCCCGAGTTGTCATATTATTTGAACAAGTTCCTCTACAGGAAAACAATAACCATATGTTCTCTCATTTTCTCTCTTAAATGAATTTTCCCTTGATACCATCCTTGAGAATTTTAATCATCGGCAACAACCATGGGAGATGGGTTTTTAAAAAGGGAGCCAACAAAACCTTCTACGGTCTATGATAATCCATAGATATTGGAAATCTTTCAAAAGTGTAATTGGTTGGGGTATTTTGAAAACATTAGAGGGTATGATGATGAAGATACCATGGAATTTTCTCTAATTTTTCATAATATCTAGGAGTAGGAGTATGTGGACATATTAATAGGACTGATAATTAGAGTCAATGAAGCCACCATCAGTAGGATATCTAGTTTTCTCATGGGTATCCATTGGGATAAAGAGGAGAGACAAGAAGCCATTAATTCCAAAAAGGCATTCTTCTTCCCAAATGAAAATCCTCATGAAGACAAAAATTTTATTAATAAGGAAATACTTCCGCATACTTGGTTGCTATAACCCTAAATTGCTCCATACATGCATACCTGGCATTTGGCCCTCTTAATTGTTATTTTTGCCAAGCCATCACTGAGTAGCTCTTATTAAAAACATTATTTTTGAAGATGTACGTGCCCTGCACCACTACTTCCTACATACACACGCTTGGTGCACCACTATAGCCCATGTACGTACTAGTTGCACCATTACAGCCCGCGTATACTTGCAAAAGTTGCAAAAATTAAAAAATTGCAAGGAATTCGTTGAGATTATGGGCTATTGGGTAGTTTCCCAACTGATCCACCGCCTATAGCCCGTCACCCAACCGAATAACCATCCTTTTGTCATATAAAAGGAGGTTTTGGGGTCTCATTCCCAAGATAATCATAAGAACAATGAAACTCTGCCCATTTCATATCCCCTCCTTGCCCTAAGTATTTGCAGCCTTGTTGAGAGAATTGCATCATAATTCCCTATTTTGCCCCTTTTTCCTCCATTATAAGCCCAGTCCATTTCCCAAAGAGAAGGTTGAGAGAAGAAAGATACACAGAGGTGCACTTGGAGCTTGGTGAAGAGGATCCCAGACCAGGTTTGTGGAGCATTCGTCGACCTTGTTGTAAGTAAACATTGTGATATCAATAAAAGAAATACTTTTTATGTCCTGAAATATGATATGTCAAATGTTTGCATTTGATTTATGCTTTATTCTAACATCTAACCCATGATTTATATATGAGATGCATGTTTTGTAGTTTCATGTTTATCTGTTTGTGAATGCAGGTCAACTTTGGGAGGAGGCTTGGAGTCAACAGAGCTATCAAACGTGAGAGGATCGACATCGGACGCGTAGTAAAAGGTAAAGTTACCTGATCTTTTCACTTTGTATTTCTTGTATGAATTTGGGGTATGTTCGGGGTAGTTAGAAAGGCAGGAGACTTTTAGATGGTTTTGATATGCCTGCATGTTTAACCCTAGTGTAGTCCATAGGGGGATTTTCCCGTTATATCAGAATTGGCAACCATAATGGGGAAGACTCTAGGGTTTTAGGGGATATTTTTTGGGTGTTTGATTGGTTTTATTACCTTTTGAGTTTCTGTAAGTCTATTGATTCTTTAAGGGATTCTGGTCACCTATTGGTGCCATACCAGTTCTCCCTGCTCTGTCAATCTGCTTGTTTGTTTTCTTTTTTGAGGATTTACAGAGGTTTATGTTGTTTGTAGTGGGTTTGCACGCATACATACGTGCCATGATTCATAGATAGCTCGCGTACATACGCAGACTGCTTAAGTGTTAGTAGCGTGCATGTGTCAAGAAATTTTTCTTTAAGAAGAGGCAGTCAACCTCTTCCCTTATTGAAGTCATACTTCTCAGGGTTTCTTGATTAAGTACAGAGCCTCTGTTGTTATAGTCGTTGATCAAAATCTGGATCAGGGGATCAAATTTTGCTCAATTTTCAAAGTGCTCAGAATGCGACAAAAACGGTGCCATTGCGTCTGTCTCATCTTCCTGATTCCGACAGTATATTTACTTTGTCAAACGGACTCCGTATGGAGAATATATCGCGATCTGTTCGCTAAGCCAAACAGGGAAAAAACATTTAATGCTGACTGCACCAGTCCGTACAGTCCGTACAGGACATGTGGCAGGTCTGTACAGGACACATGGCAGGTCCGTACAGGACACGTGGCAGCTCCAGGTGATGACACGTGTTAGGCAGATTTGGATTTTTGGGCGTACGGTTGGACCAATTCGTAGGTGACACGTGTCACCACTGGAAGGGTGACACGTGGCACGGGATGACGTCAGCAGCCTACGTGTCGGATGACGTGGCAGGTGACAGAGCATACAGAATCGACGCGTGGCAGATGACATGGGCGAATCAGCAATGGACACGCGGCATATTCTGGTTGGTTGATGTAGACGAATCATCGATTGACACGTGGCATGCATCGATTGGATAAAGAGGTGCCACGTGGCCCAATCACGGGTTGCCACGTGGCACCCCATGGTTGGCTGTTCGTTTATGTTTTAAAATTTTAATGTGGCCTGGCCGAGATTCGAACGGGTGACCTCCCCCACGGGCCAAGTTTTAAACCAAGTCCGCCGACCATTACGCGATATGGTAGTGCTTGTTATATGATCGGCGTGTATGTAATTTATGTTTGGTTTAAAGTTTGGGCGGATGCAGAAAGGGTCGGGGCTTAGCCCTAGCCCTCGGTATTAAACCACATTACACGACCACAGCACATGACCATAGGCGTGGAGATTATAATATATAGTCTGTGACTATTCCATGTGGCCACCATATACATTGTTGTATGTGCGCGGGGTTTTTATTGTATAACCCATGGTTTTGTTCAACACATGTGACCATATTGTAACCTATACGCACAGGGTTTAACACTTAGCACATGATTTTGCTATATTACATATGACCCTGTTATGGTGCGCGCGGGGGAGTTGGGTCAGTTTTTCAAACAGTTTTTCCCACCAACCGTTCACCGACACTTGTCACATGTTTATACGCCCATGTCACCAAAGCCCCTTTTTCTATTGCGCGAGGTCGTATGGGCGACTCACGTGCCCAAGTGTTAGGCGGTTAGGGGCTGGAGGCACCCTAATCGTCCTACAGTTTGGACCGGTTTTCGGTTATGCGCGGGGCTAGGTTTTAACACGCATTTTGGAGCGTGTTCTTGGTTCATGCACACAAGGGTGTGTTTTGGCAAACCAGTTTCAGCAAGCTTGAAGGAGGAAAATGGCAGGAGGCCTATCTTCCTCATTCTTTGGCCGATTGAGGTGTCGTAAAAGCCTAGCTAGGGGTTTTTAGACGTCCTGAATCCATTGGTGTTGTTATCAAGGCCATTTGAAGACTTATTTTTTAGGATTTTAGCCATTGAAGTTTTAGCAAGCTCCAGGGAGTTTGAAGCCCTCATTGATTGAGGACATGTTTTGGTGAGCCTATGTTTGTTTTATGTGATTGAATAATCATGTTTGGCTAATTGTTATGCTCTGAACACATTGGGATAGGTTTCATAGGCTTTTGAGGACTTTTACAGGTGTTTTTGCCAAAGAGAAGCTCAGGGAAGCTTATGGCCACATGTAGAAGAGGTCATGCCCGGATGAGCCATAATCCGTTTTCAGAGTTCTATTAGTCATTTTTGGGGTTTTTATGTGTTATGATCTCAATGGTACAATCTATTTTTCCATTGGAGTTGAGAAGCAGCTTGTAAAAGAACTTTTGACAAATTAATCCCAGAGAGCCAAGTCCACTGATGGAGGCTCAAGGAGATGTAGCCCGGAGGGGGGTGAACTCCTTTATCATGTTGTGATTGTTCTAAGTTTGATGGTTTATTTGCTGCAAGTTATGTTGCTGTGTATTTATTGAAAGTACATATATAACCATTTAAAAGAACTTATCCTCACACATAAGCATTTACAAGAAGATACATGAACTTAACACATAAGTTTATCTTCCATATTTTAACACATGAAGCAAGGTCCTGTAAAGTTTATTTTCATGAAGTAGAGGGTGCTTGCATAGCATAACAAGTCATCCTTCTATTTTCAGATCAGTCGTAGCCTGGGTTTGATGTCAGTTTGCTTATTCTTTTAAATATTTCTTGTGTTTTCTTTGAAAGGGTTTTAAACGAGTCTGTGAGTCTTTGATCAACTTGTTTGGTGTCTTCAGTGACTCCCTGCGATCCACAGTAGGTCAAAGGTTAGTTTCAGTATTGTCTATATTTTACTTTTTCCCTTTCGCTTGCTTTAAAGGAAAGAAAAAAAAAATGTATTTTGAGTTTTCTTGTTTGAAGCTTTTCAAAATTAAAAAAAAAAAATCATTTCTTTGTTTGGTTAAGTAGTTGGGTTGATTATTTTGCTTGTTAGGAAAAAGAGTTATTTTCTTAAGTTCTTTACTGGTTTCTTAGAACATTAAGTAGCTCGTAGTCAAGCGGAATTTCATTTTTAGGTTTTCTTTTAAAATATCTTAGAAAAATTTAGTTATGAAAGTTGGTTAAAGAATTAGTTGCAAATATTTATTTTTCAAATAGAAGTAACTTTTCTTTCAGTTTCAGTTGTTTTAGCTTCTTCATCTCTCAAAACACATCACTAGTTTCATTTTCGTTTCCTTGAATTAAAACAAGCCATTTAAAATTAACGCTAAATTAAAATCAACAAGACTTTATGTTTGTAGGGTCAATCAACTAGTCTAGGCTAGAGCCTTGAATTAGGTTGGAGAGGAAACTCTTCAAGGCTAATAAACAAACATTGGAGTCAGAGCTAGGGAGTGTAAAAGTCCAGTAAATGTGAAATTTATCCGGGACCCCCCCTCTAACTATAAGTTTTAAACCTATGAAGTAAAGAAATGCATATAGATTCTTAAGAAAAACAAAAATTAATCAATGGCTCATACACAGTGCACAGAGATTTATATCGGAAGCCCTTAACCAAGAGAAAACCATTCAACGCTTTAGTGTATTGATTTCACCATTCACCATACAATATATATATATACAATGTTTTTAGGTATTCTGTAGATACCAAATCCTTAATCCCTTAATCTGGGATTAATTTAGAAAAGCGCTAAAAATAGCAAAATCCACTAAATAGAAAAAACGAGATGCAAAGAATATAACACATACTGAACACTAACACAGGGGATAAACATGAGATCGTGTGTGGAAATGTAGCAGAGATAACCCCTCCAAAGCTAGACCAAGCATAGTGGGGAACGCATATTGAGGACTTGTCGTGGGATATTGTAGGTTGCATTTGCCTACGGAGCTTCGTGGACCCTAAATCTATTTGAGGTCCTCATTTGTCTTCCGGACCACTTGATTTCGATATCCTCAATAGTTTTTGGGCTTGATACCCTACTCATTGTGGTCCATTCGATTGTCGATTGTACCCGCTTGGTGACTATTCGCGAGCTGGCAACCTAATTGCCTTTATTCTAGAGACTTACACATATGACTATGGGGGTATACTGCGATACCTAGGGTAGACATTGGGCCATGCTTTGCAAAGTATAACCGGAGGTTGATTCCGTGTTCGAGTTTCACTTGCACCAGTAAGTTTCTCTAGTGTTGGTTGGCGTAATTGTTCTTCCTACTAGATAGTGGTTTGCTTGATTTATCTTATAGGAATTTTTCTAGGGTGTGCTCTGTGCTCCCTAGTTTTCCATAGTGAGTTAATCAGTCATTACTTTGGGTCTCTAACCTAAGGTAGTATACCTCCCACTCCATCGGTCATGAGGAATTTTCAGTCTTCTGCTTAGAAACGTGGAGCTGCCTCTTTATAAGCATTGTTTTGATAACACTGCTTCGCCAGAGTTAGTGTGTGAGAAGTTTACGGACTTGAACGATCTCGCAAGGGGAGAAATTATGCATAAAATCTTCATGGAAAAATTTACTGATGATACCAACCAAGGAACCCCTTCACAATGGGATTCTTGTGCTTTTCCTTTCTTCAAAAACATTGGTGTCCCTTTGATGGCCACTTTGTACATTCCTGGGTTGAAAGTAGGTCTACCAGTTTGGTCGGGCACCATTCCAAATGTCTTGAATGCTCTTGACGCTTCTTAGTTAATCACTTTATTTCATGGGCACCATGTTGATGTTCCTTCGTCAACAAAGTTTTCTCCTCCTCCTTCTCCCACCTCTAGTGAAAGTACAGTTACTAGTAATCAAAAGTCTAAACGAAATAGAAAGAGGAAGAATAGGAAGAAGAAGTCACCAACCTCTGCAAGTCATGTTGGATATAGTTCCCGAGCCTCTGCAAGTCATGATGGGGGCAAGCACCTAGCCTCTACAATTCATGTTGGGGGGGAAAGTCCAGTCACTGCTAGGCATACTAACAATAGGTCTATAGCCTCTACGAGTCATGTTATCAACCCATCACCAACCTCTGTAAGTCATGTTGGAAATGGAAACCAGCCATTGTTAGTCATGATGGGGGCATTGATTCTATTGAGAAACCTAGATGGATAGGACGTAAGCCTAAGTTAGCCTAAGTTCCCTTGTAATATTTGCAAGGGATATCACCTTACTCATATGTGACCTGGCATTCCAGAGGTACAAAGATTGTGGTCCATGTATGCAATCTCTTATGATTCTGATTCTTCTAAGGTTTCCTCACGGTCTATTCAGTCTTTGGTTGATGAAGTGGTCATTCTAATGCAATCTTTGGCTGATCCCACTCCTCTTTTGGGGGGTGAGGTGCCTTTATACCATGTAATCTCGTAGCCTATTCAGCCATTGGTTGAGAAAGTGGCCACGTCGATATAGTCTTCGACTGATCCCACTCTTCTCTTGGAGAGTGTCAAGTCTATCAAAGTGGTCATGCCAATGCAATCTTCAGCTGATCCCTCTCTTCTCTTGGGGAGTGATGTGTCTATTGACTATGTTTTTAGCATTTCTAGTTCATTACTTTCAGAACAAGGGGGAATTCTGCTCCATTCGAGAACACCCCCTCCAAGCCCTAGGATGGTTTCCTTTGATTAGAATGATCTTGTTGAGCCTCGTCTTCCTTCTTCTGCACCATTTCAAATAAGGGTTGAAGTTAATTCAACAAACATTTATCAATTTATTGTGGATGAAGGAGCCTTTGCAAGTATTTTATCCTCCTCGGTTTGGAAAGTCTTGGGATCTCATGAGATTCGGTCTGCTTCACATGAGATTTTGGCTTTTGACAGATGTCCTAGTGAATATTTGGGGGTTCTTCCTCAGTTTCCTATCTCATTAGACGTAGTTGTCGAATCTTACATCCCCACACACACACATGCAAATAATATGACACATACCCAAAATTCGTCCACTTGTTGTTTTCTTTGCATCCAGGGGTCCACGGGATTATATAGTCAACAATCCAGGGCAGCAATGCACATTGTTACTCTACACCAAGAGAACTTTTTTGTGCTCGCAGACTTTGTCAATGAATATGCAACATTCTTCAAAGTTTCAACCTTTTCTAGCAACACCTTCTTTTCTTCAACCATGTGTTGGCTACTTCTTTCCTTTACCATTTGAGTTATTGACCCAGAGTTCATGTCTTTTGGGTTTCCAACAAATCCTCTAAAACTATCTGCCCTCTTGGTAAACTAGAAGGAAACACAGTACACAGAATGCATTGCGTGGTCTCACCCGAGATAGATTTAAATGGGTGGTTGTAAGACTCAGGTGTTTACAGCCTAGGATTCAGTATGAGATAGGGGTTTATTATTCAGATCCATGTACTATGAATTGTGATGGAAATTTACTATTACTCACGGCTGTGCATTTATCTTTCACAATTTATTTCCTGAAAAGCACAATCATATTCCATAACAATGTATTAACTCATTCATTAAGCATAACAAGTAACTACTAAAAGAAAAAAAAGATATACATGCATTCATCATATTACGTACATATTATCGTGGTTCACTCCCCCTTGGGCTACGTCCACAAAGATTTGTCTCTAGGCTCTTTTATTATGGTAGTTCTGCATCACCAGTGTCGCACACTCACAATTCCCCTCAGATGAGTAAGATTTGTATGAGGCGAACTAGATCGCACCAGGATCCACAGCCTACGATCTAATCCTCAAATCTTCCTTCTCTCCTCTATTCTTACCTCAACAGCTTACAAAAATGGTTCATAACAATATTACATAACGTATCAAATCGTACATACTATGATGGAAGATTACAAAAGCTGANTCATCCATTTACAATGTATTACCAAAACCCTAACCCTATTGATGTTAGGTCTTCCTCCCATGTGCGCGTGCTATTCTTCATCTAGCTGTCGCTTTCCTTGTGCATGCTTTCTTGCATGTGTGTGTGATGTTCTTTCTCCAGCTATTACCTTGGTTTCTACACGCTTTCTTTCCCACAATCGTCCTTCTTTCCAGTTTGGCCTGGTGCCAACAGCCCCCCAACACTAACATGTGACTCATCCCAAGTCACCTAATCCCTATGAGCTTCCTCGATCTCCTTGGTGATCGTCTAGAACTTTTCCTTGATCTATGTTGCTTTTATCAGTGCTTACGTGGTATTTTCCTTGATGGTGTCCACTACCTGAACTACCACTTTGTCGCTCAGCAGTTATACACATTCTTCCTAGGTCTATGCTATTTGTGTTTTATCTCCTTCTGCCTGTGCGAGTACTTCTGCTACCCGTTCCTGTAATGGCTCGATTTGAGCCTGACATTCCTATTTCTGTGTTTGCGTAGTGATAAGTTTTGCTTGCATCTTCTTCTCCTCTTGCGTCCCTTTGACTTGTTCTGGGATTGGTATGGTCTTATGCCTCTGTTTGAGTTCTTGTATCATTGCATTGATCCTTTATTCTTGCTTGTCCCAACATTGGACCTGTGGATCCTCCTCCAACCTTGTCCAAAGTTGTGTTGCTTTATCGAACAATTCAGCTTCTATGCTAACCTGTTGCTCTATCTCCTTCAGTTGCATTATTGCTTCCTACTTCTTTTACTCCTTCACTGTCAGTGGAGTGGTTGGTGTGAGTTGTTCGTGGATATTCTCGATCTCCTTTTGATAGTGATCAATTGCATGCCCAATCTGATCGATATTTTCTACTACTGGGAGTTCATTTCCTTTCATGATGCTTTAATTCCACTTAGTGTTGTCCTTTCGTCATGCTTTTGTTGACTTTTTGTTTCTCCCTTGTTTTCCCTTTGTATTTAATCGTTGTTCATGCCTTTGCCGAATTTTTTTTTCCAACTTCATGGGGCCTTTCTATTTATGGCGTACTGCGCCTTCTTTAGTTTTGTTTCCTTTTTGTTCTCTTTTTTATTTTAAAGAAATTATTTTTTATTTTTTTTTACTGCGTGATGGGTGGTTGACTGTCCTTGTACAGCTTCATTCAAATCCCATTGATCATTCCTCTGAGTTATGTGCCTGCTAAATCTCATAATTGTACATCTCCTCAATCTATGAAATATTTTACATCGTATGGTCTTGACCAATGCATTCTAAGCTTCCCCGGGTGTTGAAACGATTTGCTTTCGTAGAGCAATACTAGATCTCCTTCCTTGAACATTTTCTTATTTATGTGTCAATCGTGCCAAGATTTGTCTCTTGCTTTATGCACTTGTTGATGGAATCCTGCCAAGATTTAGTCTTCCTCCATTGAAAATAACTGATTCAGTCTCTCCTGTACTACGCCTTATTCTTTCATTTGTGTGATAGCTGCTATGCATAATCTGGGTACTAAAACTTCTAATGGCACTACTACTTCTTGGTCATAGACTAGTTTGAATGGTGTGTGTCCTGTCAACTTTTTTCATGTAGTTTGATACGCACATAATACTTTTGGTACTTTGAGATCCCAGTCATCTCTATTGATATTACAGATCTTTGACAGTACGTTCTCCAGAATTTTGTTGAAGGCTTCTACTGTTGCATTCGCCTGTGGATGATATGGTGTGCTATTTTTGTGATGAACTTCAAACTCTTCAGTCATCACGCGGATGGTGGTGTTTATGAAATGTGTGCCTTGGTTGCTCATCAAAAATCTTGGGCACCCAAATCTAGTGATTACTTGCTCAAACAAGAAGTGTGAATTTGTCTCTGCACTGCAATCTTTTACTGGTGTAGCTTCCGCCCATCTTGTTAGGTATTTTTTCATGGTGATAATGTATCTTGCCCCTGTTCTTTTGAATGGTGGGTTAATTGGTCCCACAAAGTGTATTTCCCATTTATCAAATGCCTGTAATGTTACTTGTGGTCATAGTGGCATCTCATCCCTTATGTTGGGTTTGCCTACCCTTTAACAGACATCGCATCTCTGACAGTATTCTTTCGAGTCGTTGTGAATCATTGGCCACCATAGTCTTGCGCGTAATACCTTCTGTGCAGTAGCTTTTCCTACATAATTCCCTCTTGTCATTCCCTCATGAGCTTCTGCTAAAATTCTTGGTCGTGTGTGCTCTAACATGTACCTTCACAAGATGCTATCTAGGCCCATCTTGTATAGATGTCATCTGATCCGTTGATAGTTGATTGCGTGGACTACCAAGTTCTTCTTCTGCGCGGTGGTATATTTTTGCGGTGCAGTATCTGTGTTCAAGTACTAGATGATCTCTGCAAAGTAATCATTAGCCATATGTATTGAGAAGAACTATGCATCCAAAAATTTGTCCTCTAAATTTGTAGGTTCTTCTCCATTTGTGACCCTGGATAGGTGGGCAGGTCCCTGGTTTAACTATTACCTCAAAATCAAATTATTGAAATAACAGTAACCATCTCTAGATTCTCCCCCCCAACATTGGCTTGTTGACTAGGTATTTCAGGGCTGAGTGATCTGTGAACATCTTAAAGTGTTTTCCCAATAAGTAATGTATGAACTTTTGCAGTGTGTAAACCATGTCTAGGCCTTCTCATTATGTCGTGTTATAATTTTGTTTGGAGTCGGATAGCTTTCTACTTGCAAACTTTATCAGGTGATCCAAGTCTCCCACTCCTGACTGTGCTAAGATAGCTCCAAGTGCTATCGTTAATGCATGTACATGCACACGGAATGTCTTTTCCTAGTATGAAAAGACTAGTATTGGTGCAGTAACCATCTTTTCCTTCAAGGTATTCAGACCTTGTTGACACTCATCGTTCCATTGATACTTTGTATCCTTCCTGTTGGCAGCCAATTTACATTTTTCCACTGTCTTATAAGCTGCCTACGCCAGTTTTCGCAAACCTTAATTTTTCGTCGCAATTCTCTAATAAACGACACTTTTATTTTTGCGCCATTCGCACACTTACCTTCATTTTTGTTTTCACGACTGTAAGCGTGAAAACTTGGTCTTTCGAAGTCGCATTAAAATCATTATTGAATTGTCGTTATCCTTCTTGTCGATATGCCCATTGCGTTTACATTTTACTTATCATTATGCGGTTGGAAAAATTTGCGATCTGTACTCATTGGACATCCTTTGATTGATTATGTAATTTTGTTTCATGAGTAATTGAGGTTGTGATGCATTGGTAATTGGATTTATATGTTCTTTGATTTGATCTACTTGACCATTGGTTTCATAAAAATACATAGGTGTTATGGTGAAACCCTTGATATATATCATTTAATATGACACCTATTTCATGTTATCAAAACGCATTGGCGCATTGGTCCAACACTTGGTATTGGTTTCGATTTGTATGTTTGGTTTTAAAACTATGGCATAACGTTTGACTGCGTGCGTGGTCTATCTGCTTACCAAAGGTTTCAATTGATTGATTGAAATGGCATAGTTATAACACATGTGCGTTGTATGGTTGAAAGCGTCGGCGGTTGTACCTTGGTAATGACTATTCTGCATGGCCAGCAAATAGCTCCACCACCTTTGCACGATGTCATTAATGTTGCTCCTATCCCTGTTTTGCCTCTATTAGCTCGGGTAAGCCTTCGGGATTTTTGTTCCTGTGTATGCTGCATTCAAACCCTGGCTCGTTCACCATGTGCTCTCCCTTATGGCACCAGTGGTGCGAATTGAGCCGAACAGTAACCAAGCCTTGCTATTGTTCGGCAATGCCCGGAAAGACTTAGAGGATAGCGGTTGGCTCACCTTTGTACAACGGTTTTAGGGTTTTAATCTATTTGTTGCACAACAGTTCGCCCTGACTTTTGATGGTTGTAGGGCCAAGGTATGTGACATTCAGCTAGAAATCAGTGAAGAGTTCATTAGCTCTGCCACCGGGTTAGCAGCCACGAGCCAGCGATGGTTCAAAAACTCTAAAGTTGAGGATGTTTCATGGCCACTACTGTTCGTCTCATGAAAGGTCACATCCTGTGACAGAGGCATGCCCATTTCCACGCTTAAACCAAGATGGCATGATCTTTTGATGGTGGTTAAACAATTCATGACCTGTGAGGGTCGATATGGACTGGTTTTTCTTTATCACCTTCGACTGTTAATGAATTTTATGGGGTATCCATTGAATATGCCTTTCTACTTCCAGCGTAGCCTTTATAAAATGTCAAAAAGGTTTAAAAGAGAAAAGGCCAATAGTATCTTGTTCCACCACGGCCTAATCAGACTCATCGTTGTTCATCACCTAAATCTCCACGGTGATAGTTGGCAAGCTTTTACTTCTCGGAATGGTTTTGTTGATGCAGAGCCCGTCCAAGTTGACAATCCTGTGGTTAGTGAAACTAAAGTCGAGCCACTCGTGCCCTTCCATGTCCTACTTCCTAAACCCTCGGTCGGCCCTGATATTGACTTACCTGACGTTATAACTGAGAAGGTTGAGGCTATAAAAAAGATGTGAGCAAAAAGGTCAAGGGAAACCCTACTGTTGATGGAAAAGGTAAAAAGAATGCTCGGCTTATCTCAAGACTGGCTAGAAATAAGCCTAAACCTAGTGCTGAGAAGAAGCCCATAGTCCTCAGTGAAGACTCAAACTCTGACATAGAACGCTTCCTAGCTAGTGAGTACCCTTACTCCCAAGGATTGTGCTCCAAACCACCCTATGATTTCGTTTCCAATTTTCCCCCGTGCCTAAGGAACAATCCTAGTTACCCATGGATCAAGCTACCTAACGAAACCCTCGGTAATTTAACCAAACCCTCACCTGCATTTTCGAAGCCCGGACAGTCGTCATGTGACCAGTGTGATGTGTGGTTGGAATGATACTATATAGACGTTCCCTTACTTCAATCGAAAATCAAAGCGTTGGAAAACCAAGTTACAGTATTGACAAGCCAAAGGGACAAGCTTCAAGCAAATGATAGGAAGCAGAAAACCACAAGTTCCATCATTTTTAGGAATGTCGAATCGGCTACAGTCGTCGTCAATTCCAAAATGTCATGATAAAGCTGTCTGCTCGTCATCCAGGTATGAATTTAGGTATCAATTTCGTTTTGTGAATAGCTAGGATTAATATAATGATTTGAGTTTGGTTTTCAAATAGCTCTGTCTATTGTTCGAAATGACTCTTTTATAGCCATATCGAAAACGGTTATGTTGTTCATCCTGTACATTGTTTTCGTTTTGCTAAAATTAAATGAGGTTATGATTTGGTTAAATGATTTGGTCGTGCCCAGTTTAGCAATTGATTGGTTTTCATTTGTTTTGATTCGT
>SNQJ01S0018702.1:107566-123586 GCA_010110895.2 Picea sitchensis
CATCTATGAATGAAACATAATACACAGATTTACCTAGTGATGGAACAGGCACAGGTCCAAACACATCACTATGTATCAACTCTAAGATCCCCTTTGCTCTTTTAGCACCAGATAGGAATAATACTCGATTTTATTTACCATATATGCAATGTTCACAGAAACCAAAATCCAAAGTACAATTAGACATACCTTCAACCATATATTTACCGTGTAATGTTCAAAGGCCCTTTTCTCCAATATGTCCCAATATTTGATGCCAGAGCATGGTCTTCTTTCCAGGGACAATATCGGTCTTGTCTTCTTCATTTCTCTTCTCAGGGACAACAGAACGTTTACACCCATTAGTATAAGTGCTTCCCAACAAATTGTACATAGTTCCACATAGAACTCCCCTCATCAACACCATTTCTCCTCGTACCATCTTGAAAGTGCCCTTTCCCAATACAGTATTCACTCCTGCATCATCCGACTTGCTTATAAATATTAGGCTCCTGGCCATTTTTGGAATGTAAAAAACCCCAGGGAGAGTTCTAATCCTTCCATATTTTAGTAGCAACTTAACCCTTCCACATCCCATGATTTTGGTTGTTGAGTCATCTCCTAGGAATACATCACCACCATCGTATTTTTCATATTCATAGAACCACTCCCTATGAGGATTCATACGATATGACGCACCTGAGTCAATCAACCATACATCACAGTCTGCATCTATACTTGTAGATGCTAGGTAAACATCACCTCCTTATTCAGTGGAGGTTTTCGCCTCTGTGGAAGAGGTACTATCAGATCCCTTTGGTTTATCAACCTTCTTAGACTTGCAATATTTCTTATAATTCCCTTTTTTACCACACTTCAATAATTTCCTCAAATATTTTCCTGGAGACTTAGATCTACCTGTAGATTTATATCTCCCCCCCCNCCGGCCCCCCCTTGAAGACTTACCAGGATTCATGTCTTGAGTATGACCTCTTACAAATAAATCTTATGTGCTATGACCATCCATGCTTTTCTACCTCATCTCTTCAGATAACAAGGATGAAACTACATCCTCATACTTCAATGTAGATTGAGTGGTACTACCAATTACTACAACCAAGTTATCCCAAGAGTCTAGCAAAGAACATAAAAAAGTGATACACTTATCTTCTTCTACAATCGTAATATTCACAAAGACTAGTTGACTTACCAGAGTATTAAAAGCATTTAGATGTTTTGTCACAGAATCTACATCTTCCATCCTAAGATGATACAGCTTCTTTCAAAGAAACAACTTGTTTACCAGGGACTTTGATTGATACAAATTCCCTAACTTATCCCATAGTTCCTTGGCTGTATATTCTCCCGAGACACTCAACAACACTGAATCTTCCAGGCAGAGTCGAATAGTACTCCTTTCTCTTCTATCCAACTTCTCCCAATCTTCCTTCGACATACCAGTAGGTGGTGTACTAGTAGTTTGTGTACTAGAAGGTTGTGTATCAGTCATTTGTGTGCTAGTAGGTTGCGTACCAGTAGGTTGTGTACCAGGATCCACAACAATCCATTGTTCTTTGTCTACAAGAAGGTCCTCCATCTTGAGCTTCCATAGCTCAAATTTTTTACCGTTGAATTTATTTATCTCAATTCTAGAAGACCTCGCCATTCCTCTTTCTACACTCGAATAACCACTACAAAAGCTCCCACTCAACCCAGGTTTATCACAAACCCAAGATAAACTTAATCTATCAAGACCGAGCCAAACCCTCAGCAACAAGGGCGTCCCTCTGAAGCCAAAAACGATCTTTGATACCACATGTAATTTTTAAACCTATGAATTAAAGCAATGCATATAGATTCTTAAGAAAAATAGAAATTAATCAATGGCTCATACACATAGTACACAGAGATTTATACTGGAAACCCTTAACCGAGAGAAAACCATTCAATGTTTCATTGTATTGATTTCACCATTCACCATACAATATATATACAATTTTTTTAGGTATTCCATAGATACCAAAACCCTAATCCCTTAATCTAGGATTAATTTAGAAAACCACTAAAAATAACAAAATCCGCTAAAACAAAATAGAGGGATCGTCAGATGCAATTGTCGAATCTAACACACCCACACACACACATGAAAATAATATAAAACATACCCAACACTACCACAGGGGATAAACACGAGATCACGTGAAGAAAGGTAGTGGAGATAACCCCTCCAAAGCAGGACCAAGCATAGTGGGGAGTGCATATTGAGGACTTGTCATGGGATACTGTCGGTTTCATTTGCCTAAGGAGCTTTGTGGACCTTGAATCTGTTCGAGGTCCTCGTTTGTCTTCCGAACCACTTTCTTTCAATACCCTCAATAGGTTTCGGGCTTGATACCTTGCTCATTGCAGTCCACCCGATTGTCGATTGTACCTGCTTGGTGACTGTTTGCGAGTTGGCAACCTAGTTGCCTTTATTCTAGAGACTTACACAAGTGACTACAAGGGTATACTGCAGTACCTAGGGCAAACGTCGAGCCATGCTTTGCATATTATACCCGGAGGGTGAGTCCGTGTTCGAGTTGAACTTGCACCGGTAAGTTTCTCTAGTGTTGGTTGGAAAAACTGTTCTTCCTACTAGATAGTGGTTTGCTTGATTTATCTTATAGGAAGTTTTCTAGTGTGTGTTATGTTCTCCCTAGTTTTCCACAGTGAGTTATTCAATCATTGCTTTGGGTCTCTGACCTAAGGTAGTAGACCTCCCACTCCACCAGTTGTGAGGAATTTTCGGTCTTTCGCTTAGAAACGTGGAGCTGCCTCTTTGTAATGTTCCTGACTTGGCTAATCTAGGAAACATTGCTAATGTGTGTGTAGTATCAATGGTTTACAACATATAAATGATCATACAAATAATAAATGTGACAAAGGACTGCAAAGTTTGTATTATGATATCTCTGTGGATTACAAAATGGCTGAATGCATCTAAATAAACTAAAAATACTCGACTAGATCAATAGACAAAGGATATTAGTCGGAATACAAATAAGCAACTAAAATATAATACCCGGAATATGGGAGCACTGCAGAATCAATGGATGCGCTGGAACTATGGCAGCTCTGATGGTAACTACTGGAAGTCTAGAAAGTTCACCCTAGGAGATATACTTCTCAAAATGGCCTGGAAACTGTCCCAAATGATGTGCCCTGCTCTAGTCCTCAGTACTGGTATCTTTCGGACCCCTCTGCTGATGAATCTGGACCCCAGATGGATACCCATGGGGGAATACGCCCCTCTTCCTCTGGAAAAATGCATCCTAGTCATTCCACCGTCGGAATCGGATGAGATATGTCTCAAAACAACCACCTTGGTCTACTGGAAAATGGGTCGGAAGGTTTTCCCTAAATCTGGTCTGATGCTCGCTCTGGAACCCCAAATGTGTCCGCCAAAATTTTCGCACGTCCAAGTCTAGAAAATGTGTCCCAGTTGATTCCTCCATTGGAATCTGATGAGGAACCAGGAAAAATATGTTCCTTGCCCTCTTCTCAAATGGGTCGGAGGGAAATCTTGAAATTCTCCCTGGATGGGATAAGTCGCCTAAAAACCCTCTCATAAGTTGTGCCCTCACTCTGGATGAATGTGCCCTTGTTGTTGAACACTGTGCAGCTATTGTTGAAGAATAATGGAAGAACTGAATGATCCTCGGGTGACTAGGGTGTGTCTCTCAACACTGAAATCAGCCACTAGTGTCTTCCTCCTAGAATCCACTAAACTATCTCTCCTGAGATGCGCCTCTTCTCCTCAATGATAATTCATAATCTGCATAATGATGAATTAGGTCACTGGCCCTTCTCTTATAGCTTTTCTAAACCCTAATTCATTGTTGAAACCCTAATTCTTTGTTGACCTTTTCCCTCCAAGTGACTTTTACTTTATTTTATTATTCCTTGATTAAATCACTTAATTAATTAATGTATTAACCATTTTACCTCTAAAAAGTGATTTATCCATCCTTATGGTTTCTCCAACCACTGAAAGTCACTTCTCATCATATTATCCTATAGTTATCTTCTTCCCGATTCCAATGAGCTATCACACTAAGAGGTTTCTCCAAGTAATATGGCCATTATGACCTTCTTAGTAAATTTAATTAAGATATGACCCATAATAACTCAAAATTATAGAAATCATCGAAATGCAATGGAACCAAAGCCAAGCTGTGTGGAATGAATCCTAATGATGAACAATGAAATTCGGGCCCAAATAAACCCCTCAATATCTCTCGAGCGCTCTGTAACCCCTATCTGGCTACTCGAGTAGGCATAACACTATGAAATGTTGTAATGTTATAATGTCCCAAAATGGGGACATTATAGTCCTCTCTGCCGGAAGATTGCTTGTCCTCAAGCAATAAATAAATCCAACTACATATGATATCGAGGTCCCATATCCACCTGTGTGACACAAGGTAGACTCCCCTTAAGATGTTTTCTTTCCAAGTGCTCACCACGCATGAGACCCACATGCTCCTGATGAGTAGCATGATCAATGGCCAAAGAATCTCAGTCAACTCCCCGAGCAACCACTCTACTCGAAACTCAACTCCATTAAACATTGAAATACCAAGCACTCCAATCCTTGGATCCCATATCAGAATGTGAACTGCAATTCCTTGTGAGATATAATCCTGTAACATATCACTAACATGAGTCTCCTGCAAATAACACATGGTCTCAAACCGAAATGAGTTTGTCCTACCAGACCATACCAAACCCAACACAGCCCCCACCGATTGAACATGTTGCTGCCATAGTGAGGTACTACAAGACCTCAACGAATCACCAACCAGTGACATGCTCTCCCCAATACTGAAACTCAATGGAAAATCAAGGTGACTTCCCCCTACAAAGGTCCGCTCGTCTCCACCAGTCAATGAAATGCCCAACCCTGTAATCTCAGGGTCCCATGCTAGTATCTAACAGGGACCATCATGTTGATGTTGCTCTACTCTAATCATGATTGTCTAATCAAAGTATCCATTCTGGATCCTCCACTCTTGGATCCTCATAAGATGAAACAAACTATTGACCAACTATATTCTTGGATCCCATGTCAAATTTGGAAGTTCATCACTTCCAATCCCCACTAACTGTTGATGTTCCTTACTAGTAACTATCGAAATCACTCCACCCTCATCCCAATGAGAGTCTGAATATGTAGCAACCTATGAGATATCCTCTGTCCCATGGCCTATTATACTCTCCATCCTGCCCAGGGCCTCAACTATCTTCCCCTGATGATCCACCCCTATCTTGATGTATGCAATCAAGATACTCATGTTAGGTGGTCTCATCCTACCAACTCTCCATGTCCATTGCCACTGTCTAGCTCCCCTTTGTGTTGTTATCAATGATAAAATTATCGGGAAAGGCCATCATAAATATTTGCAACCAACTGTAGGATTGGAAAGTATCATATTCTTTGTTCAATCCAGGGGTTTTAACCAAAATCGCGTCCATTGGAACCCATGGTAAATAATCACATGTACTCATCATTGAACACCAACAATCGGGTACAACAGTAGGTATCTCTACCAACTATGGGTCAATCATTATCCATCCATCATCACTCATGCAACTACTGCTACGGTGAAGGTGATATCCCAGATATGTATACTCCTGCAAGGGAGATGAATCTCCATGCTCTACTGAGTACATATCCTCCCTGCCATCCAGTGTGTACCCCTGAATCCTATTGTACACCTCTGTATGTCTCTGTGAACTACCACTCATCACTATGTTCCCCTGCATACTCATGTGATCTCCTATATACACCTACAACATCATGGATCTTGGATGTACTACGGGGTCATCCTCTACATGAAGGTCAACCAATCCTGTAACATAAATGCAAGTGTCCTCAGAATTTCCCCTATCTCTAGGATCCCCATGTGTACATGTGTGCCCAACTATCTCAACACCCCTCATGAAGGGTGGTCCCTGTGACCTATGGATATCCTCATGTATCTCTGGATCATATCTCTCCATACTCATCAGTGATCTTGGGTACTCCTCATTCTCCTCCCTCAACTGGTGCTCCACTACTAAACCACCAACATGATCTCGTAATGTGGCTGAGGGATATATCTGACTCTCTGTTGAAATAGGTGTAGTGGATTTTTGTCTACTTTCCTCAAGGAGCTCCTCTGATCTGGACTCTGATTCCTAAAGGGTTTTATGTGTGCCTTCCAAGAATCTTCGTGTGCTCACCAACTCATGAGTGAGTCAGTCCACCTCAACCTCCTACTCCCTTAGTGCCTTGTGATACATCTCGCCAACCTCCAATAGGTAATCCCTATCCATCAACAACTGTTGGTAGTCATCCCTCATCACAGTCACTCTCTCCCTAAGTGTATGGAAGTCATCAATCACAAGTCCCCCATCTAAACTATCATGTGCCATTAAGTCCCTCCAACAATAACCTGCCACCAATGCATGTATATCATCAATGCATCTAGTGGTTGTCATGATCATGCCCTCACTGACTCTTAACTTTCCTGCCAAGTGTCATGTCTCATGGTCACAATCCTCTTGAGGTGCTACCTCATGCCTCTCACTGCTAGTGTCAACAATGGAATCCCCAAAAACACACTCCTCAAAATATAAGGCACTAAACTGCCCACTGTCCCCTGTGCTACTGAGTCCTCTTGTATGCCACTGCACGCCATCACCAACTGCGGCCCCTATCTGGATCGCACCATATCCTATATGGGCAGTTGTATCTTCCTGTGCACTCACTCTACTAGTATCAGCTATGTCTGGATCACATACAGATGTGTCCAAACACGTGCTATGGTCATCTCGTCCAATAAGAAGTGCATCCTCATCACTGTAGATCGATCCTGGGAGTAAGTGTCAAAACAAGTTGTCGATCTCCACAACCAAGTCCATCAGTGGAAACTCCAAGAGTGGTGACTCACTCTCCTCATACTCATAGATATGTGTAAGGTCAACTAACTCCAAGCCATACCTTTCCTCCTGGGTCTACAAATCCATATGTCCCTTGTGTACAATCCCCACTGATATTCTCATGTGTCGTAGCTAGCATATGTGACTGAGAAGATGAAAAAAGTGGTTCACTCATCATAGAAAGCTCATCATTATCCATACATGACTTCCTGGAAGCCATGTCTACACACACCGGTAGGTCATCCAACCTCCTAAGCTCACCATGTTTAAGTGCCAACACAAATGAATCCTCACAAGTGTCACCACTATGATGAAGTGTTAAATCCTAAACATTACTTAATGGGGAAGATGAAGGATATGCATTATCATCTTGTCCATCTAACTATCCCTTAGATGCGCAAGAGTCATTAGCCTTATCGGATTTCTCTAAATAGGAATCTATGGTTGCATTCACATGCATCTCTTCATCCTCACTGTCATAGTGCACCTCAACAATGTGCACCTTCCCTTTACCCCTGCATAGGTGATTTGGCTTCCAAGAAACTTTGCAACTATAGAAACGCTCCCTACATCTAATGGGTGTAGGCTCCATCTGTGCTCTTGTCAATCCACTCATTGGTAATGATGTATCTACATCCTTATCTAATTTTGCCCTTAGGCTGGCAGGAAAACCAGCTCTGATACCACTGTAATGTTCCTGACTTGGCTAGTCTAGGAAATGATGCTAATGTGTGTGTAGGATCAATGGTTTACAACATATAAATGATCATACAAATAATAAACGTGACAAAGGACTGCAAATTTTTTATTATGATATCTCTGTGGATTACAAAATGGCCGAGTGCAGCTGAATAAACTGGCAATACTCGACTAGATCAATAGATAAAGGATCTTAGCTGGAATACAAATAAGCAACTAAAAGATAATACCCAGAATATGGGAGAATTGCGGAATCAATGGATGCGTTGGGACTATGGCAGCTCTGATGGTAACTACTAGAAGTCTGGAAAGTTCACCCTGGAAGATATACTTCTCGGAATGGCCTGGAAATTGTCCCAAATGATGTGCCCTGCTCTAGTCCTCGGTACTGGTATCTGTCGAACCCCTCTGCTGATGAATCTAGACACCATATGGATACCCCTGGGGGAATGCGCCCCTCTTCTTCTGGAAAAAATCCTCCTAGAAATTCCACCGTCGGAATCGGACGAGATATGTCTCAAAACGACTGCGTTGGTCTACTGGGAAATGGGTCAGAAGGGTTTCCCTGAATCTGGTCTGATGCTCGCTCTGGAACCCCAAATGTGTTTGCCAAAAGTGTCACACGTCCAAGTCTGGAAAATGCATCCCAATTGATTCCTCCATCGGAATATGATGAGGAACCAATAAAAATATGTGCCTTTCCCTCTTCTCAAACATGTCAGAGGGAAATATCGAAATTCTCCCTGGATGGGATAAGTCGACTAAAAACCCTCTCAAAAGTTGTGCCCTCACTTTGGATGAATACGCCCTTGTTGTTGAACACTGTGTAACTGTTGCTGAAGAATGATGGAAGACCTGAATGATCTTTCTGGTGACTAGGGTGTGTCTCTCAACACCGAAATCAACCACTAGTGTCTTCCTCCTAGAATCCACTGAACTATCTCTCCTGAGATGCGCCTCTTCTCCTCAATGACAAGTCATAATCTGCATAAAGATGAATTAGGTTGTTGGCCCTTCTCTTATAGATTTTTTGAACCCTAATTCGTTGTTGAAACCCTAATTAGTTGTTGACCTTTTCCCTCCAAGTGAATTTTACTTTATTTTATTATTCCTTGATTAAATCACTTAATTAATTAATTAATTAACCATTTTACCTCTAAAAAGTGATCCATCCATCCTTATGGCTTCTCCGGCCACTGAAAGTCACTTCTCGTCATCTTATCCTATAGTAATCTTCTTCCCAATTCCGATGAGCTATCACAGTAAGAGTTTTCTCCAAGTAATATGCCCATTATGACCTTCTTAGTGAATTTAATTAAGATATGACCCATAATAACTCAAAATTACGGAAATCGTCGGAATTCAACGGAACGAAAGCCAAGTTGTGCGGAATGGATCCTGATGATGAACGATGCAAGTTGGGCCCAAATAAACCCCTCAATATCTCTCGAACACTCTGTCACCCCTATCTGGCTATTAGGGTAGGCATAACACTCTGAAATGTTGTAATGTTATAATGCCCCAAAATGGGGACATTACACTCTTTATAGGCATTGTTTTGATAACACTGGTTCGCCAGAGTCAGTGTATGAGACGTTTACAAACTTGAACGATCCCATAAGGGGAGAAATTGTGCATAATATATTCGTGCAAAAATTTACTGACGATACCAACCAAGGAACCCTTTACAAGGGGATTATTGTGCTTTTCCTTTCTTCAGAAACGTTGGTGTCCCTTTGATGGCCATTTTGTACATTCCCGGGTTGAATGTAGGACTACTGGTTTCGTTGGGCACCATTCCAAATGTCCTGAATGCTCTTGACGCTTCTCAGTTAAGCACTTTATGTCATGGGAACCATGTTGATGTTCCTTCATCAGCAAAGTTTTCTCCTACTCCTTCTCCCGCCTCTCGTGAAAGTACAGTTACTAGTAACCAGAAGTCTAAACGAAATAGAAAGAGGAAGAATAGGAAGAAGAAGTCACCAACCTCTGCAAGTCATGTTGGAGAGAGTTCCCCAGCCTCTGCAAGTCATGTTGGGGGAAAGAACCCAGCCTCTGCAAGTCATGTTGGGGGGGAATGTCTAGTCACTGCTAGTCATACTGGCAATAGGTTTGTAGCATGTGCGAGCCATGTTATCGACCCATCACCAACCTCTACAAGTCATGTTGGAGATGTGCAACCAACCACTGCTAGTCATGTTGGGGGCATTGATTATGTTGAGAAACCTAGATGGATAGGACGTAAGCCTAAGTTCCCTTGTAAGCTTTTCAAGGGAGATCACCTTACTCATATGTGCCCTGTCATTCCAGAGGTACAAATATTGTGTTCCCTATCTGCAAGATCTTTTGATTCTAAGTCTTCTAAGGTTTCCTCACAGTCTATTTAGTCTTTGGTTGATGAAGTGGTCATGTCAATGCAATATTCGGTTGATCCCACTCCTCTTTTGGGGGGTGAGGTGTCTTTATACCATGTAGTCTCACAACCTATTCAGCCATTGGTTGATAAAGTGGTCACATCGATGCAGTCTTCGGTTGATCCCACTCTTCTCTTGGAGAGTGTCAAGTCTACCAAAGTGGTCATGCTGATGCAATCTTCGGCTGATCCCACTCCTCTCTTGGGGAGTGATGTGTCTACTGACTATGTTTTTAGCATTTCCAGTTCAATACTTTTAGAACAAGGGGGCATTCTTCTCACTTTGAGCACACCCCCTCCAAGCCCTAGGATGGTTTCCTTTGATTGCAATTACCTTGTTGAGCCTCGTCTTCCTTCTTCTGCACCCTTTCAAATAAGGGTTGAAGTTAATTCAAAAAAAAATTATCGATGTATTATGGATGAAGGAGGCTCTACAAGTATTTTATCCTCCTTGGTTTGGAAAGTCTTGGGATCTCCCAAGCTTGTGTTTGCTTCACATGAGTTGTTGGACTTTGAAAAACATCCTAGTGAATATTTGGGGATTCTTCCTTAGTTGTCTATCTCGTTAGGTGGGAATATTATCCTTCCTGATGTTATAGTGGTGCAAGGCCTGTTAGATTTCAATATGATTCTTGGGAATGATTATGTATATTCTATGAACGTCGTGGTGTATACGCTCTTCTAGGTGATGCATTTCCCTTATAATGGATGCATTATCACTATTGACCAGCTAGCATCTGCTAATCACCATCCTAATTCGGTGTTATTTCAGACTACCCCTTTATATGTTCCTAGTGTCCATGTAGACTCTACCCCGCCACAGGTTAATTATGTGTCGTCTTATCCTCGGTGTTCAATTTCTTCTGACCAAGAACCTGTGCAATCATGTTTGCCTTCTCGAGACTTGGTCTCAGCAATTGATCCATTGGTTTATCCAATGGGGGCATGGGATCCCTTGCTTCCCCCTCTCTGTACAAATGATCTCGTCGGGATTACTTGAGATAAGTATCCCTCTGGAGTCTTCTTTAAGCCCTTTTCATAATCTCTAAACATGAAAATATTGTCAAGCAATCTTGTTGTCCTTCATACTTGCCAAACTAAAATTTGAAGGCACATATGTTCGGCGGTAGTTTACCCCTTTTTCGGTCTGGATGGTCAATTTTATGAACAAGCGTATACTCTAGGAACTTTGGTTCGCTAGAAGAGTATTCTCAGGTATAAGTTTAACCCTTTTTCAGGCCCGAGGGACTAAATTTACGAAAAAGGAACCCCCACAGAGTTCGACCTTGTTCCTTCACACTCGTTAAATTAGTCCAGAATAAAATTCCTTACGAAGTCCATAGTTAAGCTCTTTTCAGACTCCTTAAAATTGAAAATATCGTCGAGTGACCTTGTTCTTTCACACTCGTTAAATTGGTCCAGAAGAACATCCCTTACGGAGTCCATAGTTAAGCTCTTTTCAGACTCCTTAAAATTGAAATATCGTCGAGTGACCTTGTTCCTTCACACTCGTTAATTGGTCCAGAAGAAAATACTATACGGAGTCCATAGTTAATGTCTTTTTCGACTCCTTAAAATTGAGAATATTGTTGAGTAATCTTGTCTGTGTCACACTCGTTAAAATGGTTCTGAGTAGACGTATTGTCAGTGCAAGTTTACCCCTTTTCGAACTGACTAGACTATTTTTTAAAAAGGTACCCCAGCGGAGCCTTCTTTTACGTTTTTTCAGACTCTCTAAACATGAAAATACCATCGAGCTTACCTTCTCTAGGATCGTGAAAAATACATTGAAGGGGGTTTCATCATGTCATGTTAATCTCATTTTCATCTCTGCATCTTTGGCCTAATTTCGGCTCCATGTTGCTCTCAACTGAACCTTCGAAGCATGCCTTATACGCAACCCTTGTATCACTTTGCCTCTGCGACCTGACACCTTGACCCATGGAGGAATTTTCCCTGAGTGTCCTTTTCCTGCACATGTCTCCTTTCTATGAGAATTAGTGTGTTCCTTGCGCTTGTAACTAGTATTTTTGTGACACTTGTTCCTCCTTTGTAATGTAGCATTCTTTTATTCTTTTTCAAGCTCTTTAAAAATATTGAAAAAAAACAACAAAAAAAATCAAAAATACTCCAAAAAGAGGACAGGAAATATATTTTCTATTTTGGTAGCACAATGAGTCTCCCTTGGACAAATAACATCCTTTCTTTTGTTCATCAAGATTTGGGATTTAATATGACCTTAGGAAGATGTTCTCACTACATAGAGTTGTGTCCTCCTCTGTTTGGTTATCCTTCCAAACACATGGAGAGTTTGTGTTGCCTCCTACATCATGAACTTATGTCAATGGCATGATGTATGAGTTTGATCATCATTCATGCTCTTGTCTAAGGGAAATTTTACCTAGCATGAGTCATCCTTTCTGCAATTTGTCTCTTGGCCTCATTTTCGACCATCCTGAAATTCCAATCAAGTCCTTGTTCAAAATTAATGAAGTTCTATGCCTAATCACTGAGATACTCTTGTCTTCCTGACAAGCCATCGAAGAAATTTGGGTAGTGAATTTGTACACTCACATTACACTCCTACCCGAGTTTGAAGATCTTGAAGTTGTTTCTCGAACTCTGAAGGCCTCATCTCTAGCCATCAAGCATCATGTGCTTCTTCAAGATCAATACTATATAGGTATATCTTTGATTTTGAGATGTAGATTCATTTTGTTTTGCTCACGGATACACTTTATATAGTTATATGACATGGATTTGCAATGTATTTGATTGGAATCCATGATTTATTTCATCCCGAGCATGGGTATGCCCACCTCGAAGAGACAATTTTTATTTTTGCAGATGACACCTCCTGAAATCTGGTCCCGGGCTCACTCACTTTGTACATTGGTGAATATTTTGTAATGTATTTCGACCATCAGATGTTCTTCTGAGCTCACACATTAGGGGGCATCTGTTATAGCCCTAAATTTCTCCATACATGCATACCTAGCATTTGTCCCTCTTACTTGCTATTTTTTCCAAGCCATCACTGAGCATCTCTTCTTAAAAACACTATTTTTGAAGATGTACGCTCCCTGCACCACTATTTACCAGGTACACACGCTTGTTGCACCACTAAAAAACACATACGTACGCTAGCTACACCATTATAGCCCACGTATACTTGCAAAATTTGAAAAAAATAAAAATTTCCAAGGAATTTGTTGAGATTACGGGCTATTGGGCAATTTCCCAATTGATCCACCGCCTATAGCCCATCACCCAACCGAATAACCATCCTTTTGTCATATAAAAGGAGTTTTTGGGGTCTCATTCCCAAGCTAAGCATAAGAACAATGAAACTTTGCAGGTTTCACATCCCCTCCTTGCCCCAAGTATTTGCAGCCTTGTTGAGAGAATTGCATCATAATTCCCCATTTTTCCCTTTTTCCTCCATTATAAGACCATTCCATTTCCCAAAGATAATGTTGAGAGGAGAAAGATACATGGAGTTGCACGTGGAGCTTGGTGAAGAGGAGCTTGGACCAAGTTCATGGAGCAGTCGTCGACCTTCTTGTCAGTAAACATTGTGATATCAACAAAAGAAATATTGTTTTTGTTCAAAATATGATGTGTCAAATGTTTGCATTTGATTTATGATTTATTCTAACATCTAACCCATGATTTATATATGAGATGCATGTTTTGTAGTTTCATGTTTATCTTTTTTTGAATGCGGGTCAACCTTGGGAGGAGGCTTGCAGTCAGTAGAGCTATCAAACACAAGAGGATCGACACCAGACATGGAGTAAAAGGTAAAGTTACCTGATCTTTTCACTTTGTCTTTCATGTGTGAATTTGGGGTATGTTTGGTGTAGTTAGAAAGGTAGGAGAATTTTAGACGATTTTGATCTGCCTACATGTTGAACCCTAGTGCAGTCCATAGGGGGGTTTTCCCTATCTACTATCAGCAGGATATCTAGTTTTCCCATGGGTCTCCATTGGGATAAAGAGGACATACAAGAAGCCATTAATTCCAAAAACGAATTTGTGTGTCTATGGATCTCCTTCAATCTTGTTAAGGCTTGTAGTGAAGGTTGGCTCTGATACCAATTGTTGGACACACCTACCACACTTAGAGGGGGGGTAAATGAGTGTGGGGCTCTTTTTCCCAAAACTTCCTTCTTACACAAAACTCATTAGTTAGCATTCAACATTTACTCATTACCCATTGCTTTAATTTATAACCAGTTAGATGTGAACATATATCAGCAATATATCATCAACAAGTCATCACTACAAGGAACACAAAGAACACAAGATGTATGTACAATTTTCTTTTTATTATGGACTACAATCCTTGGGGGTTTTCAGCAACAACTGAATATAGTACAACTCTACAAGAGCACCAGATCTATAATGAAAGACTCAGCTTACATCCTCAGCATCAACTGATATGAGGCAACAATCCTCAACAGATATCAATCTATACCATAAACAAGTGCATCAACCATGCACCAACCTGTGCCAAACAACATGTAATCAACCTGTACAATAAACAAGTGCATCCAACCATGTATCAAGTATATACAAATCATGTGTCAACTAATCATCAACAATTACTCATCAATATGTACCAACATCATCAACTATACACCTCATGTATGTGCCAACTCATCAACTACTTATCTCAACCATGACTAGTTTTGGATTAGTCAACAACCCTAACTTGAAATAATCATAACTTTGTACCTGTAATGATAAATATCTAAAACTAATACAAAATGTTATTCAGTGTGTTTTATGCAATTCCTCCATGTGTCACTACTTGGAACCTCTCAGAAAAGGAGTTATGGAAAAAATGGCACACCTTGTTGAATTCTGGCTTACTGTAGAGAGCGACCTTATAGAGTGTGCCCCACACAGAATATTTGTTGAATTGATCTCAAACTATTACATAGAATACTAAAAAATGTAATATAATCAACACAATTTGTTTCACTGAATTTGGATCTGTTATGAAGAAGTTATGATGTCTTTACCCGAAACACCTGTTTTAGACTAGTTTCAGGACTAGCCACAAACCCTATTTTCCACGGAGTGTATCTCCAAAAATACAACGACCCACAAGATGAATTTTTTACCAATATACTTGGATATGTTTCCTCAATTTCTTATCAGTGTCACAGTCTGAATCATTATAAAAAACAAGTTATTGTGAAAATGGTGAGATGACCTATAAATAACATACCTTAGAAAGCATCATGAAAAGAATTTATCCTCCCTTGAATTTCGGCCCTCTTTTCGTCACCTTCCTTCTGAAATTTAGATTAGATATCTTTTGGTTACCTCAGTCACCTATATATCTTCAATATGCTCAAGTGTTTCACACCAAAAATGATCAAGAAACTCTCACAAGAAGCTCTCCATCAATACTCCAAAAGATATTCTCACAAGAAGCTCTCCATTGATCCACAAAAAGGATGATCTAGAAGAGACCATTGCTATCTTATTTACAATTTCATCCTCTAGGTCACTTAACCCATTTCTAGGTCACTTAACCTATTTTCCTTATTTTAGGGTTAACCACTTTCCATAAATAGAAAGTTATCCAATACTTTATCATTTAAATATTCCTTCTTGATTTTGTTACCTTACTTTATCATTTATTGATTTTGTCACTTATCTTTATTATTTAAATAATCCACCTTGACTTTGTCACTTTACTTTAAAATTTAAATAATGATTCCATTTCTAGGTCACTTAACCCATTTCTAGGTCACTTAACCTATTTTCCTTATTTTAGGGTTAACCACTTTGTCATTTAAATATTCCTATTCCTTCTTGATTTTGTCACCTTACTTTATCATTTCTTGATTTTGTCACTTCTCTTTATTATTTAAATAATCCACCTTGACTTTATCACTTTACTTTATCATTTAAATAATGATTTCTTCTTTTAGGTCACTTTGACTTCT
>SNQJ01S0018702.1:133636-145382 GCA_010110895.2 Picea sitchensis
GTGAAAATGATTTCTAATGAGAAAAAGATGAAAACATAATCATAATTTAAACGAAACTAAACAATTGACAAAAATTAATGTTTTAGTTTAAATTAAGATTTCTATGTTCGTCTCTCCCTCATTCAAATTTGATCAAATGTAAACAACTGTCATAGAAAATATGTGTCGAAATAAAATTTATTCATGTAAAATCATTGTTATTAATCCATATCTTCAACCAAGCCATTCTCATAGCAGATAAATTCAATAAGGAAGAGGTAATAACACACTCCCAAATTATGAAGCTCGTCCATCAACATCAAAAATCTGTAGAGAGAAAAACGAAATGGCATTTGAATTTCATGAAATTCAAACCAAAAAAAAAAGAAAAGAATATAAAATCAAACCAACCTCGAAAAAAAGAAAACCAATACCAATCCAATCAAGTCAAAGGAAAAAAAATGAAGAATCCAAGTAAAATTTCGAGGGACCCTAGATTTTGATTAAAAATAAAGAAGGGGGTTGTTGGGGCCCAACAAATGGCGACTCACTGGGAGAAGCAGTTATCTATGATCTGGTAATCTTTCATCTCAAGAAGAAAAGAATAAGACTTGAAAAAGAATTTAAGCTCCTTGTGTTGGCACAGGGCAGACCCAAGATTCAGCACTTAACATTGCACCAACAAAACCCCGACTACCGGCCCTTTCGACAACACATGCAAAGCAGGCAAAGTCTCACCTGAGGTAGAAGCAGGGGGGTTATAGGACGCAAGTGTATGTAACCAAGATGGGACACAGATCTGTGATAATAACACTTCGCAAAATATTCTATTAACACTTATAAGGTGACATGCATTAGTTTCTCAACATCGCAAAGCATAATCAAAGATAGATCTAGCGTAGTAACAAAAAACAGTTATGCACCCTAAGAAATTAGCATGATAAGTTAGATCTAGCATTTATTTACCCTTAACACAAGTAAAGCACTTAAGCAACCAGAGATCTATCTATTATACATCATAATCAAAGCACTAAGAAGATTCATAACATAAATAACACAACACAAAGAAAACCAGAGACACCAGATATGCATGGTTCACTCTACTGTGGGGCTACGTCCACCAACCGCTTCGCCTTTTTATTATTCATTACAATCTTACATTCATTCACTCATGTGCACTAAGCCACAGAGTCGAACTTCACACCAGATAAGAGATCTACGCACTGAGCACCAGATCCTCCTTCCAAAACTAGGTCAAGGCATAGAGCCAACTCTCTATCGAACACAAAACCTTAACACACATACATTCCTTTTGCACAAAGAAAATATGTTCACACAGAACTACATTCACTTTCCTTGCTAGCTATCTACTTCTACAATACATTCTTCTTTATTTATATTTTACAATCCCTTACAATAAGGCCTAATCATGGGAAAATCTCATGGGCCGACATCCCCTAAAACTCATTACAAAACCATAGAGAACCCTTTAATGGGTCCACTTAACCCTCAAAATCGGTGAGATCCGCAATCTCAACTCCTTCTGCATGACTTCTATTAACTTACCCTGGAGGGCAGTGATCTGTTTTTGTACCGCGCGCTACTCCTAGGATCTCTTCACTCTTTCCACTATTGTGAGGAGCTTCATCTACGTCTACAACGAGAATGCTTGTTGTTTCACCTCATGTAACTGTGCTTCTAGCTTCCTAAGATCTAGATCCTCGGCGAGGCATTCATATGTCTGGGTGATCCTATCACTCAGTTGTTTACATTCTAAAGTGAAGGATCTTATTCTTACTATTGTGTTTTTAGTGGTCTCCTCCCTCTGGTCACGCACCTCCTGCATGGTGCTTGGTACTGTTTGGGCCTCCAATTTTGTTATCCTAGCCTGAAACTGTTGGATGACCTCTATGATCTTCACTATTTGAAATTCGACTGACTCTTGCTCCTCTTGTGCCAAACCTGGCACAGAGAGAGATGCTTTACTTACTGCTTTTTTGACCATGGTCCTCTCTACGAGCAGCTACTCTTTGTCCTTCTTTAGCTGGGATTTTTCCTCCTGAATCTTCATTTGAAGATCTACTTTATCGCTTTCCTCGGTTGTTATATTGTCATGCGCTGCTAGTAATTGTGCTAAGACCTCGTCTTTCTCCTTTTTCAAGGCTTCTATAGCCTACTCCTTTTCTTCATGAGCTCTCTGAAATCGAGCCTCTGTTGCATCCGCAAGTCTTTTTAATTGATATGGTTTGTCCCCAAATTCTGCAGTCTGTGATGAGGGAGGTGCAGACGGCGTAGTAGGTACTGCGCAAACCAAGTGGACAACTTGTTTCACTTCCTTCAATTCTCTCTCAATTCTTCCATATAACTCCTCCTGCTTCTCTCCATATCTCTGCAACATGTCCTCAGAGGCATCCTCCATAGTTTCGTGGACCAGACTAATGTCGTCCTCTGTGAGAGTGACCTCCAACTGTGGCTTATTGGTGCACGTCTTCTTCCTTGTTGAAGGCTTCTTCGTAGAAACCTTTCTCTTATGTGTTGTTACTGTCCCAACAGGGGGATCTCCAGGTGGTGTAGCTTCACCTCCTCCTTGTTCTTATTCTCTTTCATCTCCTCCTCCCTTTCCTTTTTCTTCGTCTTCTCCTCCTCCTGGMGAGTCAGACCCGTTATCTTCAAAAGTGTTTTCCTCTTCATCACTCTCTATATCCTGGACTTCATCCTGCTTTTTCTTCGTCGTCGTCCCACTGGACTGTCCGACATGCTCAACCTGTGTAACTATGGGGCTTCCTATGGTGTCATTGTCAGATAATTTTTCATTAGTGACAGGTACAAGAAACTCCTCGAGCCATTCCTTTGTAATCTTCTCCATATCTTCATCTTCCATCTTGTAGTATGACTGCAATTCTTCCTGGTGCTCATCTCTTCGCACGGTGATGTATATGAAATGAGGATCAGCGTAGAACTTCGCTATGGGTTGGTACTGATGTAGGGTGTGTGGTTTCATATGCAGGAATGATTCGATGGCAACCTTTAACTACTAATAGTATGCATGAAACATGGCATTGGACTGCCACTGCTTCATCATGTCGTTGGTATACCATAGGGTTGAAAATTGAGCAGCCAACAGCTCTGAGGGTTCGATCTTTGGGAAGGTGACTCCTTCAGGCATTTTCCAAGTGATAAATGTGATCAAAATGATCATCCAACTGTAATGGAATTCATATCCCAAGTTCTAGGCTTCGCGACAATCCTTCTCTAACTCGTTGATGAGGTAGTTCGCCCAGTTCATCTGCATACCCTCCACACACTTTCCTACGAGGTCCACCACGAACCTGGTGACCTGTGTGGGGCAGTTCTTCCTCACTAGCTTTCCTGCTAGGAGTTGGCAAACGAGGCGCACTTCTCCATCATGTATAGAGGCTACCTTGTAACCTCGCTTTCCTTTCTCTACCTCTCTGTAAGATTCTTCGATGTGTTGCACCAAAGATCGGTCTGAGGCCTTCTCTGGATAAAACTGCTGAGGGTTGGGACCCTTCACGCTTAAGCCTGTGATCCAGTGGATCAACATCAGATCCACAGTAATCCTCCTGTCAAGCCATAATTATCCTCCATGGTAGCATGACAAAAGGAGTTTAACGCAAGCATTAACCTCCTGGTGGCGGCCAAAATGTGGGGTCTTCATCACATTCAACACAGTGGACTACGCCAACCCCTTAATCCATGGATGTGAGACGAGGTGAGGCTTCTTCCTAGCTTTCTTCGTGAGATAGCAGTGAGGATACAACATGGCATAGTTCTTTCGGTCTCCTAAGTTGAAGTCATTGTTCTTCAACAGCGAGATCTATCCTAACTGACTCTCGACTATGCAAATTCCTTTCAGAATGTACGCAGTAAAAACGGAGTACTCAAAGTCGTGGGAGATACTATCATAGTTAACAACGCCATCCAAAGGTGGTATATATTTAGGTAGGATCGACGGATCTGCTTCGCATTAGCCATATCATCGCAGTGCTTACTTCGATTTTTGGTTATAGGGTTGACACGGCCGGAACGACGTTTGGTCGAAGGGGAAGCATGTAGTCCCCTAGTCGATAATGCCTGGATACCTTCAAATATCGGTCTATCGGCCATTATCTTCTTGAGAACTTCCTCGACAGACTTCTCCAATTCACTAGGTTTACCCGACATTCTAGCTTTTAACATACAAACGAGGTAGACAAACGAACAGGTGGGGTAGAAAAACGGAGAGGCAGGGTCTAGTTTCATATAACACAACTCGACACTTCGATAATTCTCTGATTATCTCATTCAATCATGGGTAGAAAACAGTGGTCCCAGTGCAACGAACGACGAGTTAAATAAGCGGGGTATCATGACGGATCTTCCAACAGCTAGGAAATGCTTCCATCAATGTAAATATGTCTGTTATGGCACAGTCTCAACGTCCAAAAGCATTCCATAAGCCCATAAATGTGTTTTCTAACCATTCTGGAGCATCATTCTGACAGTCGAGGTGCCTCCAATGGTCATCTATCTTCGTCAGGGCGAAGTCCCATTCTGTCCAGACTTGTTGTTCCAGCGAGGTTCAAATCCTGTGAAGCTTCCTCCTGTGAGGTTCCAGTCTGCGAAGTATTCCATCTAGTTTCTGTAACTTCTTGTAGATTTTCCAACTTAGCCTTCCTTTTATTGAGCTTCCTTTCCTTCTTCCCTGTGATCTTAGTCTCTCTAACTATTTTTTGAATCCTCTTTCCATTCTTATTCTTATCTTCCCCTAATGCAGTGGCTTCGCACTGTTGAGGTGCCCTCAAGGATTATGAAGTTAATATCCCTTTTCTTAACACTTCCTGAGTGGACATACTTCTTTCTTGAATAGATAGGTCCTTCAAGCATTCTTGCATTCTTTCAACCTTGACAGCTAATTCTCTTTTCTTATGTCCCTCCTGTGTTGTTACTTTGCTATGTTGCTTYGACTTATCCTCTCGTTCTTCTATTAGTCAGTTTATTTTCTTAGCTATGAAATCCCTTAATTATTGMTTTTTMTTTTTTGTAGCTTCTTCCTTTGCTTTCCTTTTGATATGATCCTTCTCAATCCAAGTCTTATCTAACAATAGTGGAAAAGGGGTGTTTTCCCCAACAAACCTAATGACTTCAAATTCTTCTTCAGTCGATGTTCCATGAACAATMATAGGTATAGTAGTAACTATTCCACATAAGGTTATCATATTTCCCTTAAACAAGTCTATCCTTCCTAACGAAGGTACCACAGCAGGCTTTCCCATAATTTCCCAAGTTTCTTCTGTCATAATATTCATTTGTGTTTCTTCATCCAAGACACAGTCTATGTCAAAGTCTTCTATTCTTTCACTTATGCATTGTTTTGCTTTCAGGATTTCTGGTAAATTGACATCTTAATGAACATCCATCGCTTCTTTCAATTGTAATAACGTATTCTAAACTTCCTTTGACCTTTTCTCTTTATGACTTTCTAACATGCCCTTAGTCTCTTGACGTTATTCATAGTTTTCTTGTCTCGTCTTCATTCCTTCAACTATAGCAATAATCCTTGGACAATCCTCAACCTCATGACCAATAACCTTAAAACAAAGACAAATAGGGCATACCTCAGGACATTCCCTAACAAGATGTCATGACCTTCTGCAATTATAACACAAAGTCAATCTTGTTTTTCTTTTAAATGATCCCCAACCTTTTTTGTACTGCGCACTTCCCCTAGGATCATAGTGTTGGACCTGCAATCTGCAAAAACAAATCTAGGTTTCTGCATCCACTTATTAGTCCAAAAACTCTTTCTATGCATAGGAATAACATATCTTTCTTCATTTTCATTAAATTTACTCAAATCAACTCTTTCTTTCAAGTGCTCCCTATCTTTCAAACTAGGATAGAACCTGTTAATCATACTTAAATTCATACTTTCAAAACAAAAATTTTCACTTTTCCTTCTCTTACCAAAGCACAAAGCTTGATTCTTTTAGAATCTTACCTCTTTTCTTTATATCAGCTTACTTTCTTAGCATAAAGCTTCGCAAGTCAAGTAGAGTGTTACGCACTTCAACAGTAGATCTACGCATAGAGATTCTCTTTTTCTTTACTTTAGTTCCTAGAAATCACAGTTTCAGGTCCCCGCAACGGAACCATTTGTTGGCACAAGGAAGACCCAAGGTTCAACACTTAACAGCGCACCAACAAAACTCCGACTATCGACCCTTTTGACAACACCTGCGAAGCAAGCGAAGTCTCACCTGAGGTAGAGGCAGGGGGGTTACAAGACGCAGGTATCTGTAACCAAGTTGGGACACAGATCTGTGATAATAACACTTCACAAAATATTCTATTAACACTTAGAAGGTGACATGCATTAGTTTCTCAACATCGCAGAGCATAATCAAAGATAGATCTAGCGTAGTAACAACAAAATATTATGCACCCTAAGCACTTAGTATGATAAGTTAGATCTAGCATTTATTTACCCTTAACACGAGTAAAGAACTTAAGAAACCATAGATCTATCTATTATACATCATAATCAAAGCACTAAGCAAATTCATAACATAAATAACACAACACAAAACAAACCAGAGACACCAGATATATGTGGTTCACCCCAGTGTGGGGCTACGTCCACCAACCACTTCGCCTCTTTATTATCCRTTGCAATCTTACATTCATTCACTCATGTGCACTAAGCCATGGAGTCGAGATTCACACCAGACAGGAGATCTTCCCACTAAGCACCATATCCTTCTTCCAAAACTAGGTCAAGGAATAGAGCCAACTCTCTATCGAACACAAAGCCTTAACACACATACATTCCTTTTGCACAAATCAACTCTGTTCACATAGAACTACATTCACTTTTCTTGCTAGCTAGCTACTTCTATAATACATTCTTCTTTATTTATATTTTACAATCCCTTACAATAAGTCCTAATCATGGGAAAATCTCATGGGCCAACATCCCCTAAAACCCATTACAAAACCATAGAGAACCCTTTACTGGGTCCACTTAACCCTCAAAATCGGTGAGATCCGCGATCTCAACTCTGCCTGGGTGCTCCTTCTTTGACCAACGTGTCAAATACAAAAAGTGGGTCAAAGATGACCAACGTTTCCTCAAAACTTGGTCGAGGGCCAACACCCTGAAATAAATTCACTTTGAGACCATATAGTATTAGGATAAGCTCAATGTTATAACCAGATGATAGAATTTTCTTTGCAGGGAATTATAACCTGAAAGAATGTCTTAATAAAAGAGCCACGATGTTTATAAAAGGACTACAATACCGTTGACAGAGCCACTGCTACCAGCAGGCATCCATAGCCTCGGTAGGGATGTCATTTAACCCACTAAAATGCTCCAATCCCATCCAATAGTTGTATCCACATGATGTATACTTCCATAAAAGTTAATTTAAAATCATATACCCGCTACCTCTCGACCCGACATTGCTTCGTTGCCAGCAGGCCTGTTCAGTACCCCGACGAATTTGTCTTGGTATCATTTGTGCATTTACCTGCTGCTAGCGAGCCTATTCAGTACCTCGACGGGTTTACACACACTTCCCACACTTAAGTGATTTCAACCCTCTTATGCCACTTTTAAATAATAATACAATTATAGATTTATTGATGAAAAAAAGAGCGGGGTGATAATGGAAGTTAATTGCAATACAGGTGAATAGTTGATCATGTTATCTATTTTCTTTCAAAAATGGAATGTTTATCATGGTTTAGAGATTTTAGATTTCATTTAAGAAATCATCTAGAGAATGGCGAAGCACTTAAAAGTGATTCCTTAAGAATATGGATGGCATAAAAATTTTAAAGATCATCGTAATTCTCAAATATTTAAACCACATCTCTGGTGTAATACTCTGGCAAAGAAAATTTGAGAACAAAACGAAAGTGACAATTGACTTAAAAATCAATTGTCTGAGCTATATCTTAATATCAGGACCTCTTTGAACTATTTCAAATTGCTTGAAAAATACAAGTATTGAAATGAATGCTTCCTTCAGACGATTTCTCTTGGATCAAGAATATAATGGTTCAAAAACACAGACAAGAAAAAAAAAATTCGATCAAAGCAATCAAATAAAGCAAAAACAAAAAATAAAAATAAAAACACAACAAACCAAATCAGATTTTATTAATGGAATTCAAAATCGGAAGTGCATAAAAAATTAAAAAATCGAAATAGAGAAAGCACACTTTTAGAAACAATTTTGGCCAAAGATAAACCCAAGCTTTGGGATCTACTAGCATCCCACTATAAAATAAAGGAAGAACTAAATCATATAAAATCTCATGTGTGAGAAAGTTCTTTTCTTAAGATAGTGATGCATAAGATGTTACTTTGACCAAGCATTATTATTAAAAATAAAAGAGACTAAAAGAAAATAGAAAAATCCTTATTAAGATTAGTGTAGTCCTACTCGTGACACCTTGGGTCAGGGTTGAATTCATGTGAATTGATAGTTCAAATTTACTAATCTCTTTACTTTCTATTTTAAAATTTCCATAATGATAATGTGTTTTTGAAAAGAAATATTCAACGAAAAAGAAGAGAGAAAAGGATTAAAGTGGACTTCCCTGACAACATTCATATTACGGTTCTCTTGGTGTACCCACTTGTGTTCATAATTGCAATATTACAAAAATAAAAATTGAGAAAGAAAAATAAAGGAAATCTACTCTAACTACTAAAAAAATCAAAATACTAAGTGAAGTCATGCTTCCAATGTAGCCATCGGAGTAACTCCAATCCTACAATGAAAACAAAACCGAATATTAGTAACAAGAATGGTAGTATATCGAAATATGACAAAAATACATCATACTTACCTTTATCATCATCATTTAAAAACAAAGCAAGCATGACCTTACAATTCCCTTGAACATTCTTTATGTATGAATCATCCATCCATTCTGCACTTTTGTCATTATATGGGTCACAAAAACATGAAAAAATGAGATTGTGAAGCTTGTGAGAGTTATGGGGACCTGACATAACCATCGGCCTAGACCGAAGTGCCCCATCCTCCCAAAAAATTTCCTTTCGTTCCATAGTTTCTCCATCTAAAGGATATAAAACAAGTGTGTCAAAGTTACCTCCTTGATCTCCAAATAAGGTGAAGATAATCTTATGATTCCCTGGAAACTTTTCGAGATATGAATACTCCAACCAATCTGCAATCCTATCATAATATATGCAATTAATAACATGGGATTGTTCGAAATAATTCACATATGACAAATATTCCTAATGAGAATAAATGCCTCTTATTGATGAATGGTTTCAATATCTCATTTCTCTCTCAGAAAAGAAAGATCAATTAACTTTTAAACCATATTGATATTGAGTATTAGTGCTCAATTCAGATTGGTTAACAGTTAATTGATCTTTCTTTTTCGAGAGAGAAATGAGATATTGAAACCATTCATCAATAAGAGGCATTTATTTCAAAGGGAATCTAGTACAAACATGTATGAACCTAATTGCAAAATCATTTAATGATTCATCATTTTCTTTCCTTAAGCAACTTAATTCATCATAATCATAATTGTTAAAATCTGATAAAAACTCAATTGCAAACTCAGACAAAGAATGAATTGAATTAGCCGGAAAATATTTGAACCAATATTTAACCCGACCTCGGAAGGTGGGAGCGAACAATCTACATATGAGATTGAGATCAGTGATCTTATTCTTTAAGCACTTATAAAAAAAAATAGAAATATGGTCTACTACAGATGTGGTCCCTTCACCATCAAAGGTGAGTTCTGAAAAGAGATCAGTTGTCTTGTTGGGAATAACTGGTAATGAGACATTGAAATTATGTTCCACCACAGTGATTTGGGTAGGAGCCATGAAAAATTAAGAAATTGAAGAAATTGACTCCAAATAGTTAGCTTGTCATCTAACCTGCCTTCTAGTGCATTATAAGATGACACGGAAGAATAATTTATAAACCTAGAATTATGACAGGGTGAGGGGTGAAACATTTAATCATTAAATTTACCTCGGCCCTTCTTCTAACACTATTTCTTGATGGTCGTTTATGACACACCGTCAACGAAAAGGGAAGATGCGGTCCGGGGTTGTCTATTTAACCCAAGCCGTTTGGAATGATCTACCCTGACGGGTTTTATGGATCCGTTAGCAAACTAAGATGCTAAAAAAATTAAAAGAGTTAAAACTACCTAAATATATATTCCTATTAGTTAACACACTCATACGATTACTTAACTAATAGTAATATTATATACAGTTACAAGGTTTAACTAAAGCCTCGTGAAAATGATGGTTTAAACTAATGGATCAAAACAAGATGAAAAATAAAGGAAAATATTTTTGTACTATAAATGAAAAAATAATAAACAAATGAGTGAATAAGATTATAAATGATATAACGATAATGGATAAATAATTTAACGTTTAAATGATGTAATCATTATTCATTCGCAAATCAACAACTCAAATAAAATATAAACTAACTAACCTGGCGTTGATCAATAGTACTAAGTTAGATTCATCTTTTTGTGTTTATATAAGCTCCACTTAACCTGTGTCAAGTATAAATCTATGACAAAATCAAGAACGATACTTCCTGAAACAACTCAAAGAAGTCTTTTATATTCCGGAACAAGTCTATGATAACAGAAAGACAAATAAATTTTATCTCATGTGACTTTAAAGTGTTCAATAGCTGAAAGAGAAATAAAGTCCAACTCTCAGCAAATGGTATTACCAGCTACCCAACATTATATGTAAAATCAAAATGCATAGATAGACGATCAGTCAAAAATATTAAAAGAACCAAATATAATGAACCACGTAAAGAAAAAAATAACATGAAAAGTTATATGCAAAACAATCTAAAGCTAGTTCAATACGAATAAAGTTTCATGACCAGAAATTAAATGAGAAACAATAATAACATTGCACAGTATACAAAAGGACAAAAGACAAAGAGTAAATTGTATCCCATATAGTTTCAGAATAATAAGTCCATCATATGGTCTAAGAGGAATTGCTGCAAACTAGTAACTCACTAGTATTTAAAGAGAAATTTTGGTTGTCATGTATAACGTTGCTCCAACAACCTGTCTGTTAAGAGAAATCTATAGCAGAAGATTGTATAATTCTAAGACTGTGGCAGTGTCAAGATAAAAATCACTTTCACTGACAATTTAAATCGTATTTAAAATGCAGAAAGAACAACTTTCAAATCATGATCCTTAGTGAAGATATAATAGATTAATCGACAATAAGAAAAATCTCAATTAAACAATTATATCTTTACAAATATGAATTACATGAATAAATTCAATATAATACAATATTTGTATCAAAATAATACAATCACCAAGATCAAGATAATTGGGATAATAGACTCTTAAATATTGAAAAAAATAATACATAAATGATAGCAATTAACCATGTACTCTTTTTTTTTAAATAAAAAAGTGTGGATCCTACTATATTAGATAGACAAAAAAAGTTGTACATAGTTATACAAAAGAGTATCACCCAAAATGCTGCCGATTTTCGGAAACCAGCAAGTATAGGGAGTGAGTAGCAATAGCATTATAAAACATAAAGACATATTGGCATCTGTCATGCCCGGAGGAAACCAGGACAGATGCCTTTGGTCTAAGTTCATATAAAACAGTAACATAAAAACTAAAAACCAAGAGAATATAAAAACCTAGGTGTCTAGTGACCTGTCATCCTCGCCCTTCTGCC
>SNQJ01S0018702.1:152633-168716 GCA_010110895.2 Picea sitchensis
AGACATTACACAAGCCTGCTATACAAATCTTGAGGAAAAGACAAAACATTCTATTGGGCTAGTGTCCATTGGAAAAGGTGAGTTCCCAGAAGAAAACCTTATCAAAACCATGTGAGTGGGTGATGTAGTTAAGGGAAGTCCAAGCATGTGGGTGTAGTGAGGGCCAAGGATGCAATGTGTTATATGTGGGTGCCTTTGTAGAAGACGAGCTATACTTGTCATAGATGCACTCTTTCCAAGCCCATTCTTGCCTTTATTCTTTTATTATTTTATTGCTTTTCTTTTTATTTTTGTTCAAGAGCTAGTCAGGGGACACTGCCCTGGTGTGGTGACCAGTGGTGGCAACGTTACCCACAAGTACTTTCACAGAAATGAAAGGTTGGCTCGTGATGAGACCCCCTTTCCCTTGGCCATGAAGCCAAGAGTCGATGCCTTGGCGTGGTAACCAGTTGGTGGCAATGCCATACTACTAGGTACCCATGGACCTAATAGGTTGGCTCGTGATGAGACCCCCTATCCTCCGACTAGGTCTTGTTTTATTATTTTCTTCCGGGTCCCTTTAGTTTCTTGTTGAGAAGCCTTTTATTGCTTTCTCGGGGATCCCTGGGCAAAGCATCTCGAGGTTTTATTTTTAGTCTTTTATCTCTTACCAGCTTTCTTTTACCTTCTGGGCCTTTAGCCCCTTCTTCCTACGAGACAAGGTGCAATATTGAAGAAAGGTCAACCTAATGCCCGTACAAGGGGAGTGGGACAAGTGAGCGAGAAACAAGATGAAATATTGGTTTTATGATGGGAGTGGACGGTGGCCTTTCAGATGTCCCCCCAAGTGGAAAACCAAAACCTATGGACAAAGGCTTGCTAGGACACCCTATCAATCCCCCCAAACATGGTCAAGTGGGCAAATGTAAGTTCCAAGCAGTGGTTAGAAATAAAAGGAATCAGATGCATATATTTAAAGGTTTTAATGATCAAAAGTGACACATACCATGATACCTGGACCAATTACCTCATGTAGCAAGAACTCTTTCTGATACAGGACCAAGCTGATGGTGATGGATGTTGTTGCTACTGACAAAACAAAGATGATGGAATAAGAAAAGGTGGGCCCTCCTAGGCCATGCTCAGGTCAATCCTGCTCTCGGTACTCCATGTCTAGGACTTATGGGCCTCGAGACATGATGTCCTAGTTATCCCTAAAAAGTGGGGATAACAGGGAACTTCTAATATAAGGGTCTTATTGAAGGCAGTTGGATTCAAAACTGAATCATATCTTTCAGCAACTTGTTTCTAAAGAGTCAAGTGACAACATTTTTATTACAAGTTGATCTAGATATTTAGCTTGAGTTTTCTTTTGTTGTCAGATTCGTTTTGTATGGTGCCCATCAAAGACTTCTACATTTGACTTTGGTACCACCCTCATAGGGGTTTGTAAAGGGAGTTATGCTTTGTGTCTCATAATGAAGTTAATATAAAAATCAGATTTTTTATTTCAGTCTCACATGTGTATCTTAATGATATTGTTCATATTTTACTTTTATTCATGTTTCTTATCCATGTAGACACTTATGTATATCTCTGTTTCTTTTCTTTTTTACAGTTACATATAAAATCAGCCTTAGTCCCTAGTACATATTACCTATGGATTAAGAGATTGTTTTGAATTAAAAGATATAAACTTCGGGTAACATCCTCAACTATCTTACCTTAGCCTAACAAGATCTGAAAATGCTTGAGTAAGGTTTTTCATACCTTTTCCTCAACATAGTTTTGTAAAGATATCACCAATCTAATCATCGATTTTGCAATAGAAAATAGTGACAACCTTCTCTTGAACCAACGGTCTCAAGTAGTGAGCATGAAGTTTGACATGCTTCATTTTATTGTGGGAAACAAAATTATAAGCAACCTAAATTTCACTTTGATTGTCACAATAGATAGCAGTCGAGGTCTGAACAAGAAATCCAAGTTCACCCAAGCGCTGGAAAATCCAAATAACCTTTGTACCTTCATTAATGGCGCCATGATACTCAAATTTCGTAGTCAACAAAGAGACTACCTTTTGTTTCTTGCACGGCCAAATCAAGGGTTGAGTGTTGAAGTGAAACACAGCCAAAAGTGGACTTTTGATCATCATTATCACTTGCTTAGTCAGAGTTAGTGAATCTGACTAACAGATCTAAACTGTGACAATACTTGATACCAAGATGAGAGGTATCCTTGATGTAACAAACAATTTGTTGTACAACTTTCCAGTGACTGGCGTGTGTATATTGCATAAACCAAGAAACCACACTAACAACAAAAGAAATATTAGGTCGACTGTGAGTTAGATAAATAAGGCTACTGATCAGTTTTTGATAAAGAGTGGTGTTGACTGTGGGAGACTGACAATATTTAGTCAGTTTAATCCCACATTGAAAAGGAGTATCACACAACTTACAGTTGGCCATCTTAAAATGATTCAATAGATCCAGTGCACATTTAGATTGAGAGAGGAGCAAACCATCAAACAGAGGTAATACTTGAAGAATGAGAAAATAATGTAGAATACCAATATCGGTCATATCAAAAGTGTCAGCTTGTTGTCTCTTCAATCTAAGAAGTATATCAAGATTATTGACAGTTATGACCAAATCATCAACATATACATCAATGATCAAGGTATCACCATTATCTTGTAACACATAAAGACTATGATCAAATTCACAACATTTGAATCCAAGAATGTGAAAAAAATAGTCAATCTTAGCATACCAAGCCCTTGGAGCCTATTTCAAACCATAAATGGACTTATGTAGTTGAAAAACAAGATTGGAATCTGTCACAAAACTAGAAGACTGATTCGTAAATATATCTTTAGATAAGTCGCCACAAAGAAAGACACTTTTAACATCCATCTGGTGGATCTACCATCTGAAGCGAGCAACAAGGGAAAGAATCAGTCAAATAGAATTCATCTTTGCAATAGGGGAAAATGTATCATTATAGTCGATGCCTTCTTGATGAGAAAATTCTTTTGCTACCAAACGAGCTTTATGATGCTCAACGTCACCTTCAGAGGTAAATTTGGTCTTATAAATCCATCGACATTTCACGATGTTCTTCCCTTGAGGTCGAGGAACTAAATCCCAAGTGTGATTCCTTAAAAGAGAATGCATTTTAGCTTGTAAAGTTTGTTCCCATTCAGGTTGTCCTTGTGCATTTTCATAAGAAACGAGATCACAAGTCTCAAGAAAACGAGTCATCAAAGCAACATTGACTTGTTGCTTCTGACTATGAGTCTGATGGTCTGAAGATACATCACCAACATCATGTCCAACAACTTCAATCATCTTAGAAACACACCTAATGAGACAAAGGGATGCTAAACTAACATTCACTTAAGAAGGTTGATCATGAAAAGTAACAATTTCAATCGGAACAGACCAAGACCTAGTCGACCCAGAAATCAATTATTTGGTCAACTGAAGAACAAAGTTCGAATTCCCGGTCGATATGCCGAAGAGAGGAATATTGTCAGAGATAATATCAAAGGGACCATCCTATAATAGACTAGAGAAAACATTCAACAACTTAATGCTTGAAGACTTCTCATCAAAAAAATACATTTCTCCTTATAAGGATTTGTCGTTTGACAAGGTCAAACAATCGATATTCTTTGGATTCTTTGAAGTAGCCCATCATAATGCAAGCATGACTCTTTGCATCCAATTTCTTCTTGAATTCATCCGAAATATGGTCCCAGGAAATACATCCAAATATTTTGAAGTGGTCGACTAAGGGATTCTTTCCACACCATCTCTCCACTGGAGTCACAGAACTGGCAGCTCTAGTCGGAATATGATTCAGGAGATAATTGGCATAGTAAATAGCTTCATCCCAAAACTTAGTTGGCAAATCTTTGACCTGCAAAAGGCACGGAGCCATCTTGACCAAATTTCGATTCTTTATTTCTGCTACGTCGTTCTATTGAGGTGTATGATGAATAAACCTTTGTCGAGCAATACCTGATTGAGCAAGATAGTATTCAAATGGCCAATTCACATACTCTCTGTCATTATCAAATCTCAAACACTTGATAGGTTGACCACATTATTTTTCATCCAATTCCCTAAATTCCTTGAATTTTTCAAAGATGTGACTCATGTTTATCAAGAAATAGATCCAATTAAATCTAGAGAGATCATCGATAAAGGTCAAAATATATTATGCACTTGCTAATGAAGGCTTATTAATACAACAAATATCATTGTGAATAAGATCCAGTGGATATTGTGTGTGCCACGCTTTGCCAAAGTCGAAAGGTGCCTAATGATGCTTACCCAACACACATCCTCTACAGAATCCATCAAGTGGAAGAACTTTGGGTAGAACAACAACCATGTTTTGTATGACCATCGACTTCAGACTTAGAAAATTCAGGTGTCCAAGTCGTTCATGCCAAATTTTGTTTCGCTCGTCAATCTGGGAAATGAGAGCGTTCGGTCGAAGACCTAGTCGAGGTAAGTGATAGAACTTATACAGTCCATCCTTTGAGTCGAGAAAACCTTCGCTGACAATCAACCTATCATTCTTCAGAATAGATTTTCACTCAGACTAGATACATGATAGACATCAACAATCCTACCATGTCAATAGGGAATGTCACCAGGATCGGCAATATCGAGAGAAAAATCATCAGCTACATAAATCTTTTGCTCGATAACTTTATCCAAGAAGGAGAACAGAGAAGCATCTTTGGCAATATGATGGGTGCATCTAGAATCGACTACCCACTCATTCTTGGAGGTGTGAGCAAGCAACGCTTGAGAGATTCCAACTTGGAAAGTAAAATTTTCAGTTGGTTGACGGATAGTCGACACGTTGCCTTCAAGCTACTTAACCTTCTCTTCTAGGTCGAAGCCCTTCTTCCTGCAACTTTTCTTCATATGTTCAGTCTTTCAACAATAGAGACGTGTTTTCTTCTTTCGATTCTTCTAGGTAGATGTTGAGTCATCGATCTTCATTCTATTCTTTTGATCATGACATTCTTATATGCATACAGGAGAATTGGAGTGTCATATTTCCTTATAATTCAACTTTCCCTTACCCTTGATCAAATGAGCTTGATGTTTACCACCAAGCTTCCCTTCATCAAGCAACCTATGTTGATCAATAGTCAGTAAGCCACATAAAGTATCAAAGGTATAGTCCTTATCATCTTCCTTGCATGCCTGCCAATTTGTACAGAATGTGGAACATAACATGTCAAATCGTGTTATCATATTCATCAAAACTAGCTCAATGAGTTGTCCATCTTTCTTCTGAAAATTCTTCCCACATTCACCCACTTTCAGTTGTAGTTCTTTAACACAAACCACATAGTCCTCAATCCTTTCAAAGGAATGTGGATCAAAATGTTGAGATTTGGGTACCTTGGAAACTGGTCCCCTTGTGTTTGTGAGTCTCTAAACACAAAGGGGGGAATATTTGACCCTTACACTTTATTTTATGTTATAAAGTCACTTTGAATTTATAACATCATTAATGACAAAGTACCTTAAATTATAAAGTCACTTTGATTTTATAAAGTCATTAAAGAGGAAAAGTAAACTATGGAAACTTACGTGAAAAATGAGATCTAATCTCATCCATTCATTTTGGAGTTTGTCCTAGATCTAATCTAGGCCATTGGTTTCCTAGGTTAGCCTAAGGATTAGGCTAAAGGAGGCAAAGGGGAAAAAGTGAGACTCATTGTTCACTCTTGAGCTTGGAGTGAAAGAGGAGAGGAGAAAATCTATTGTGGAAGAGAGGGGTGCACCATTGAGGAAGGGAAGGCAAGCTTAAGGGCACACTTTTGTGAGAGGCTAAGGGTGCAAGCAAGAAAGGATGCACTAGATTGAGGTTGGCGCACTTGGTAGGAGGAAGCCACACTATTTGGTAGAGGGCGCACTAGTTCATGGTATGAGCAAGGGTGCAAGAGCTAAACCAAAAGAGGGGCGCAAACACCAAGTTCAGCAAGAAAGAAATCAAGGGGGGCGCAAGTCTTCTTCTAGTAGGCACAAAGAAAGGAGGAACTCCAAAGAAAACTTGTCATGAGTTGCAATTGTATCAAGTTCCATTGTTTAATTTCTTTTTTGTAGCATTTGCTTGAGAAATCCATAATACATATACTTTCCTACTGGTTTTCCCCTTGGGGGTTTTTCCAGGGTCATGTTGACCAAAAACACTTACGTTAAATTGTCATGGTTTGCTTATTTACTTTCAGCATAGTAGGTGTTAAATATCCTAGAGGTTATTTTATATTTTGAAGTATAATGAATGTGCTAATAATGGACAACAAAACTTCTTATTAAAGCCCATTCAGAGAGAAGCTTCAAAGGGGCATTAAATCACTTCCTACTTGGCAGATTTTAAGGGCATAAAGTTCACACATGTTGGTTGTTGTGGACAGCAAGGTAACAGTCCTAAAAACAGAGAGAAATTTAGTTTGAAACCCTTGAACTTAGTGCCCAACAAGAGGTCAAATAACAGGCTTGTTGGGCAGCCTATAAGAACCTCAAAATTCTTCACAAGAGAGATCAATTATTTCTCTATCTGCATAACTTGATTCTCATTGACTTTATCAAACAAAGACTTCATCTTCTTCTAGACTTCATGAGGACAGACGATCCTGCTTGTATGATAGTGAATCTCTCGAGAAATGTAGGTCGTAATGACCCCAACAACCTCATCTTTCTTCCCATCGACAACAAATTTCACCTGGTCATCCTTTGGATCTGGAATAGTGGCCTTAGTATATTTCCAAAGCCCTTTGTTTTTCAGCAGAGTCTCCATGTTTGGTGCCCAAATAGCATAATTTAATCCATTCAAAATAATAGGATCAATCTTGGAAGCCATCTTCGATATCTTACAGATCTGGTATGATCTAAATGGGTTACAGTCAACAAATCAACAACCCAAAGTAAATCAGTATGAGATCTAACTCGGCAATATTTGTGGACAACAGGCGAGGTCAAAACCAGTCAATCTATTACCATGTTGGGAAATCAGCCCATGGGGTCCTTTATTTATAGTCTCGAGATCTAACCAATTTTCTTGAAATTGTAAATATCATGTCCACAAATAATCATTGATGATTGGAATGGTTTCCGGTAAACCCACCTTGTTGCATCGGCTAGTCAACTTACCATGTTGACCCGACTATCCAATCATCCAACACATAGTCGATTGCTTGGTTGGTCGATCCATCAACCAACTGTCTCTGATTGCTAATCCATTGTCCAATTTATTGTCTAATCCACCATCCGATCGACTGTCTCAAGCTGCAAGTCGAATGATCAACTGATTGTCTCCAGTAAAGGTGTGATGAAGCATCAGAACCTGAGATTCCAACATGAATAATGTAATGAAAAATTTAGATCCCTCTTATATTAATTGTTGTTATATTAATATTGCATTTAACAAACTAAGTCGTTGCTTCAATTAATATAACATCACTTTCATAGCTTTGTTTTATAGTAGCACTCCTAGCTCTCCAAGGATAATTTTATGCATCAATATTCAGCGAGCTAAGACTGATTTGTGGCATTCATAGCAGCCCTTATTTTCCTTACATATTCATTCATTCACCCTCTTAAATCCATGCCTTTGACTCAATTTTTCCAAAGATTTGGTAGGCGTTAGTCTTGAGGTTTCCATCACCCTTATTTTTCTCAAACCATTCACATTTTCAACACACCTACAACTATTTGTTTTTTAGAGACTTACTCTTTAAACATCACCTAGAACCTCCACTTAGCCATAGAAATCCTACTTAAGGATACCCCATTGTGTTGGAGAAGAGTCAACCTAAAGAGAGAGAAAGAGCTATTGAGGTGACAATGGGTAGCATTCTTAAGTTACACAAAGGTAGTAATAGTTCTTGGGACTTTGCACTTTGTGGGTGCTAGATTTTGTTCTAACACTAGGCATGTACTTTCTGAATCGCCCTTAGTCAACCTCTCTACAGTACATCCCAAGAACAACTTCACAGTTTCAGTCATAGCCCAACTTGCAATACTCCCTATCCTTCACAGTTTTCCAACGGATCTACACTAGATCTAGGCACCCAAGCAATAGATCTACAACTTCATGCTTCTTACGACATTAGGTTTGATATATCACCACATATCTACACTCACTTTAGAGGCCACTCTCATTAGAGAGTCTAGGTCTCCCTAAGCTCTAATACCATATTAAAATTATGACGAGAGAGAAACAACGAATATTAAGCACGAGATGAACACCATCCATTTATTCTAGAAACTTTTTATCAATGAAACCATCCTTCAAAGATATTTTCTATTCTTCTTAGCCAATCCAACCAAGCTTGCCAACTGAGACAATCTACAGTGGAATATTCTAAGCCTTTTAATAGTCTCCATCAAATCAATACCATGGGCCCGTAAACTACATACAATGAACTCATCATTGACCAAGTCAACGTTAACCTAACATAGGAGATGTGATTCTTATGGATCCCTAAAGATTTTATATGGAAGAGGTTATTTGTTTGGTAATTTAGAGATTAAATATCCTTGTGAATTTTAATGCTTGAAACTTGTTAAGTCTTATGGACATTGTTAACAATGCACTAGACAAATTCTTAAAAAATGACTAAGGAAAAAAGTTATACAGAGGCATGGACCAAAAGGAGGGGAGCTTAATGCTTCGTGCTCTATGCACCACATAAGTGTCGACTTTTGGGGTTCCTCCAATAGTGTTTTACATCATGCTTGAGGGTCTTTCATGTAGTGCATGGTGTGATGCCTATCCTTGGTTGTACCTTACTAAACATACACATTGGAGATAACTTGCTCATGGATTGCTATACCTTGACTTGATGTTTATGTGGCACACTTCCTTGGGAGATTAGAGACTTATGTGGCATGATGAAATTCTCCATGAGGCACACATGGAGGATTTGGTTGTTTGCTTGGGAGGAGTACCTAATTAGAGGAGAATTGTTAGGGCATTTAGGAGGAGAACATTGAGCCCTAGGTAGCATGGGATCAATTTGTTGCTTACATGGAAGTTTGTGCTTAACCTACAAACATTTGGGTTGAGGAGTATTCATGGAGATGTGGTGGACTCAAAGGGCTGCATGGCTTAGGAGATAGCATTGGAGCATTGGAGACCTTTGGAGTAGAACGTTGGACCTTTTCTTATGGAGCATACAATTTGAGACCCTTGTTTGATGAACATGCTAACCTTGGAGCTTCACATGTGTCACCTTAGATTTCAAGTGCTTCACATGTAGACCTATCTAGTGATTAGTTAAGTTTCTTACTTGTGGACCTTGTCCACCTTAATATTATTGGCCTCATTCACCTATCATATATATAAAGGGAGAAGAGAGTCTTTTGTTTCATTCTATTCATCATCACATACTTGTCTTAGATATGTGAGAGCTAGAGAAAAATTGTCACTGTTATATGTAATTCTTCTTCATTGTACTTTGCACTCTTCTATAGTATGCTAGGGTTGTTGTGTTGATACAAGGATGGTGTTAGGTTTCATTTTTTTCGTAAGAAGACAAGTGGAAATATAGTTTGGGAGAAACCCTAAAGGAGCAAAAAAAGCACATGCTCTTGTGGTTCTTGTGAAAGGGAGACTAAGGTCTTGTGGCATTAGAACCCTAGGACTGCTTGGAGCACTTGATGTGGAGAAGAAATTGAAATACTATCTTCTTTTCTCATGTACACTTGTGTGATCTGAGTGTAGGTTCCAAAGAGGACTTGCCACTATGTATGTTAGCTCATTCTGGATCTTTGGTGGAGTGACCAACTTCGATTGGGAGTGATTCTTGTCTAGGGGGAATTGATGGCTAAGGTTTCACGGTTGGTGTAATACGAACTTGCCAATGGTTTCCTAGCTAGGGCTTTGAGAGGATTGGAGAAGTCCTAGCTTGTGACATGCTTGAACAAATAACTTATACCAACATGGGATACATTGTTGGTATGTACTTGTAACTTCCTTCTTATGTATATATGAAGTATACTTTGCTATCCAAACTTTGTGTACTTATAGCTCTAATTTTCAACTTATGTTCTCATGGTGATTGAATGATTTCCAATGTTGGTTATGTATGTTGATTTAACATAATAATGATTTGACAAAATATAGAAGATAAGTGGGTAGATTTATAAATGTAATAAATCTATTGTAAATAATTAATTCCATATTTTTATATGTTGGGATTTATGCCCTAAGGGTTGGAAACATAGTTCCCTTTAAGTACAATTATTTGATGTTTATTTTCTTCGCACGCCTTGCATATTTGATTGGACATAGATGAATATATATTTTATGATGTATATTTCAAATTCAACCTTAAAGCTAAAAGTTCACAAGAAATGGATCCTAGGAACCTCAAGTTTGAGGTGAAATTTCTGAAGTTACATTGACTTGCAATTATTCAAAATTTCCACAATAAGTACTAAGGTAATTGGCATATGAGGCTTTAGTCATGCCAAGAGGTGGTATGGTCAAAGGGAGGTGTTGCCTCCATGCTACATGCCCCACATAAGTTAAAGGACACAAGACTAAAGGGTTAGGACCCACAGAGACTACCATGCATGAAGGAAAAGGTGGGAATCTAACTCCACACTCTACACAAAGGGGACAAGGACAAACGACCTACAGAGCAAGAGACATGCTCCTCTCCATAGGAAAAAATTTGCCTGGTAACAAAAGCACATGCCTTGTGATAGAGAAGATAGCACCCTACATGACATAGAACACGAGCACCCAAGGTGTTGACATGTGAACTCTCTAACCAATCAAAAGATGCCATGTGGCAATCTAAGAAAATCCAAAGTTGCTCAAATTCTACAAAATTCAAAATGTAGAGGAAACTCTAACCTTCTATTGGAAAACATATGGGAGACCATTGGCATTCCACATACCATGAACCGTAAGAATAAAAGGGAGTTCGAGAAAGGAAAACAATCTCCAAAGGTTGGCTCATTCATTCATGGGAATAACTTTAGAGATTGGAGAAGGTTCATTCATGAGCAATTTGGACCCAAATTGGAAAATTTCAACATTGGACGGTGAGACAGAGATGGTTCTGTTAATTTCTTGAAACCCAACAATCAAAAAATTTATGTCACTAATTTAACAACTCATAATTTAATCTATTGCTGATATAAATTATGTAAACTATGCAGAAAATTTATCGTTGAGTTTTAACCATTAAAAATGCACAGCGAGATAATAAACAACAACACATTTGAATACAGATATTTTTGCGCAATGCCCCTGGAAAAACCCTGAAGGGAAAACCAGTAAAGAAGAGGATTTTATTGGCTTCAAAGGAAGAAAATAATTATAGCAACTAATTCAGAAATTTCTTACAGCCCAACAAACTCAGCCTATACGGCCCTGCTTTTTCAACCCTGAAAAATCTTCTTTCCTCCAATTGCAAATTCGCTCTCTTCTTCAGCCGAATCGTTCTCTCCAGCTCTCAGTTCAATGTGTGTCTCTCTCTCCTTAGATATGTTTTTATAATCACTTAATGACCAAATCCCTAACCCTAATATCTCAACGATCAAGATTAGATCTTGCCTTCTCAAGATCAACGATTGTGACTTAATCTCTCGTTGAGATGACTTAAATCACTTAAGTCACTCAACTTTATAAAAAAAATCACTTTAGTCATTAAATAAAAGCCACATAAACTTTATAAATGCAATTATAAAGTTAATTCTCTAGAGAGCATCACTCGAACACCTCCACATGCTAGGCATTTCCAATGCGGAAGTACTTGTCCGAGCTACCCCAAAAACTAACAGGTTCCTATGCAAGTTCGACTAGGAAAAAACTAAAGGGCGATTTTGGTTCTTCCAAAGAAAAAGGGGAACAGAGGAGGAGAAGAGAAACAAGGTTTCTTGTTTCTCTTCGTGCACTCATTCCTAGAGTTTCCTCAACTTGTTCAACTTTTCATGGCTTTCCCAATTTGAAAAAGGTACTATGTGGTGAGAGGAATAAGAGAAGCAAAGATTGTCTTCATGCACTCTCACTGAGCTGAAAATGGAACTATAGTAAAGTTCAATCTTTGGGGCCATTGATTATGATTTAGAGAACAAAAATATAAGCTGGAAAGTAGGTTGATGTTGCAATTGGACACTGAGAAGATAGCCTTCTTGGAAAGAAAGAGATCCAATCTCTAGAGACCATGTGCAATCAAGTTTTTTCAAAACTGAATTTATTGTCAGGGCCCAGATTCCACAGCAAAGGACAAGACAAAATTGTTGTCACAACATTTAATCACCATAGAACCAAAATGGTAAGTCCTCTCTAAGAAGAAGAAAATAAGGCATTTAATGATGCTTGGTCATAATCTAGAGAAAAAAAAGAATCTCTGTTGTAAATCGGTATTTGCCTAGTTGAGTGTATCAAGAGTAAAGTTAAGGGTATTACATTTTACTTGGCTCTAAGTCATTCGTAAAGGAATAGCACAACTCTCACTAGGCCTGATTTACAACCTAGAATTTCAAGAGATTCATTGGAGTCAAGCAAGCCTCGCACTTGATGTTGGTTTTCCCATTTGGGTTTCTAAAGTAAATCCCCCATATTCTATGTTGTGTGATTGCATGAGTTTGCTATGTTGAATTCATTGTCTAATTACACAATAAAATTGAATATAACATTAAGACATTCATGAGGAGATTACACGACCAAAATGTATGATAATGCATAGCGATGTTTATTTGAATCAAAGCACAAGGTAAAATAAACCAGCACAGTAAGAACATTTTATTCTGCATTAAAAAAAATTGAAAGGCATCCATGTTGACGAATCACATCGGCCATAGGCTAAGTGAGTCAATTTTCATGGTTAATACAATGCACATGATTTTTTAGAGTAAAATGTATTGTTCTCTTGTGAAATATCTCTTTGATTTCCTTCCTCCTGTTCATATGACACATGGTCCTTCGGTCTAGTTTTTAAGTTATTGCCATTAAACAAATTTGAAGCATTCAAGGATGAAATGTGCTCAAACCACTTTGTCGTTTAAAAACAAAGGAAAAATCGAGTCCTTAATGAAAAGAAAGATTCTGCAAAATAGAAACCAAAATTGGAAGGTAAAGGAAGAAATTGAAACATTGCTAAACTTTAAGTTACAGTGCAAAGTGTCCCTTAGGCGAGTGACAAATTATGTTTTTTCTATCATGTAATGAAATTTTTCCAATTCCGGTTATAATTAATGGGTTGTCTAACAAATAACTACATGTTAAAAACGATTAGCCAACTCACACTATCCCTTGAGCAATTACAAATCATCCTTTTTTTGAATATGTAATGAAAATTTTCCAATTCGTGTTTATTATTTATTATTAATGGATTTGTCTAACAAACAACTAAATGTTAATAACCATTAGCCAACAAATCATCTTTTTTTTAATATGCAATGAAATTTTTCCAATTCGTGTTTATTATTTATTATTAATGGGTTTGTCTAACAAACAACTAGATGTTAAAAACCATTAGCCAACATTATCAATGCCAATTTTTTAAGACTGCATTATTTTACCTATTTAGACAGAGTATGCCACATAAGAGAAAGTAAAACCTTTTATCTTATATTACAAGTGCATTGAAGTTCATTTTGTCTTTTGCATTATTACTAAGAAGCTGCATCTTTATTTGTTGTGGGAAACAAAGGATAATAGACAGCAGCATTAACTCAAGCATGCTTGAAAAGCTTCATGCTAAGCCAATGGAAATACACAAGCACCACAAGACCAGGAATTGTCAATGGAACCAACAAGCAATAATACCTGCACAAAGCCATTCAAAAGGTGTTAGGAATCATTTCTATATCCATGAAAAAATAATCTTTTTACTGGTACATCATGAAGCATTATTGCTTGCATCATTCAAAGAAAAAATAAGAAAGTAGGTAGAAAGCCCGCAAAGGAAAAGAGAGAAGAGATAACCAACAAGGAAAAACTATTGAGAACCCAAACGACCATAGAGAAGTCTCTAGGAACAGGACCAAGAAATATCAAAAATACTGGAGGCATGATCTCGTTGCAAGGCATGATCTCATCGCAAGGAGGGAGTCAAAAACCCACATGTAAATAATAATCATAGTCTCCTGGAATTGTAGAGGCATGGATAGTTGGTTTAAAGCGGAATCGGTAAGGGATTTAATAAAATCTGAAAAAACTTCAAAAACCTATATCCTCCTAATCTAGGAGACTAAATTAGAGGCGTTGAAAGCAGTAAAAACTTGTAAGATACAATGGAAGAATAGTGAAGGAATTGCGGTCAGCTCAAGAGGTGCATATGGAGGCATCTGCACAGTTTGGAATAGCCTTCTTTTGCAGCTAGATTTCTCTTATCAATCGCAGCACTGGATCCTTACGAGTTTCATCCACCAACAATCAGGACAAAGAATAAATGTAATAAATGCATATATGTCAGCAACTTACAAGGAAAAGGAAGATTGTTGGATATCGCTTTCAGCTTTAAGGGACTCAGAATTTTGTCACAGACTATCATTGCGGAGACTGCAATGTAACAATCAACCACAAAGAAAAAAGAGGGGGTAGTGTAGTGAGAGATCCTTTCTGGGAAAGGATGGAAGATCTAATGTTTGAATAGGATTTGGTGGATATCAAAACTTTAAAAGGAAAATTTACCTGGTCCAATAAGAGGATTGGTCCTAGGCATATAGTGGCACATCTTGACCGATTTCTGATTCAAAGTGATTTTCTGTTGAGTAATTCCTCCATTTCATCAAAGATTCTTCCCTAGGCGGCCTCGGATCACAAACCCATTGTGCTTCAGATTCTGGAATCTCCTGACTATGGCCCCATCCCATTTAGATTCAACCCTCTCTAGCTACAAGGTCAAACAGTTGTTGGGATAATTTCGGAGGAATGGGGAAAATGGTTCATTGTTTCTCCTGTTTATATTTGGGAGCAAAAATTAAAAGTTGTGAAAACTGATCTAAAAGAATGGGCCAAGAATGAATACATCCCTCCTGAGCATGAAAAATTGGAATTAAAATTGCAGATGGCTTCTCTTCAGGACAGAATGGTGGATGAAAAAGTAACACGTGAGATATTGAAGGAGGAAAGTATGATTTTCCAGAAGTACCACAAAACTGTCAAACTGGAGAAAATGTGGAAGCTAAAATCACGAGTCTGTGGTTAAAGTCGGGAGATAGAAACACTTCCTTCTTTCATAGGAAAGCAAAAGCCAAACTTCAAAGAAACAATGTAAAGGAAATCATTTTAGAAGATGGTTCAGTCGTCAAGAATTTTCTGGACATAAAAGAGGCAGCCAGAGCGCATTTTGAGGAGCTCTAGAGTCTATACAGAAAACACAAGAGCAGAGCCAGAAATAACAGCAGTAATGTTGGAAAACATTCCCTCAGTTATCTCTGCTGATGAAAATGCAGAATTTATGAAGGAAATCAAGGAGGAAGTGCACAGTGCAATTTGGGGGTTGGCCCCTGACAAAGCTCCCGAGCCTGATGGGTTTACAATTCACTTTTATAGAGCCTGCTGGGATATCATTAAATTAGACCTCAAAAGAATGCTACAATACATTCAGAAATCTTGTCGGATAGGTAGCAGTACAAATTCCTCCTTTCTAGCCCTCATTCCAAAAGATGCCAATCCCTCTTCTTTCTCAAGGTTTAGACCCATTCCTCTATGCAATGCATTATACAAAATTTTGACAAAAATCATGGCGAACAGATTAAAAAGGCTTCTTCCAAAAATAATATCTGAAAATCAAGAAGGGTTAATGCAAAAACACCAGATTGTGGATAATCTCATAATGGTCCAGGACAAGGCTGTTGGGAGCGGGAGCGGGAGCGGGAGCAGGAGCGGGAAGCGCAGATTTTCAAAAATCTCCGGGAGCGGGAGCGTTTCGGGAGCGTTTTTTATATAATACATTAAAAATATATATTTTGATGCATATATATATATAAAACATGCAGAATGTTGAATCAATTGCAAAAAACATGAAAACATAGATATAAGATCATTTAACTAATTGATTAGTGATGAATCGATGATCATTAAAGCATCAACCATTTA
>SNQJ01S0018702.1:208127-224258 GCA_010110895.2 Picea sitchensis
GATTGCGGGAGGCACGGTTGACCATTTGGTGAACGAACTTCGCAGGACAGGTAATCTTCACTTCTTTCATCTTTCCATGGTTTTATTTTTTCTTTTCATTGGTTGGAACTGTCCTTTTAGGTCACATTTTTCTGGGTACTTGCACCTGGAGGTCATCGCAGGCACCTTGTATCGTTCCATGCAACGACCCAGAGTCATCGCATGCAACCATTAAAGTACAATGCAACAACTCCGCACTGTACGGGCTAACTAGCTTGCGATGTGTGCAAAACCAAAAAAGTTTTAAGATGTTTCAATCAGTAAAAAGTGTCTAGGAGAAAGATGGATATGCTAATGCCTCTTTTATGTTCTATTTCAGGTCTTCTACAGTAAGGATGTTGGAGTGGTGAGAAAGAGAACATGAGGATGAATATTACTTCGCCGGGAATGACCTGGGAACAATAAATACCCTCCGACAGTGTGGACTGCTAAATTTTTTCAAGATCCAGGGTATGAGGGCCCAGTTGAGGTTACTGGAATAATTAGTCCATATGTGGGACACAGACCAACATGTATTCCGTGTGGGGACTCAGATCTTGGATATAGATATCGAGGACATCTATTTCTTGACTGGGTTGTCTCACCGAGGGGCTCGGGTCACACTGACAGGTAGTAGAGGAAGTGGCGAACCTATGAGCCATTACATCAGTGCACATTGCGTGCCAGGCGCTAAGAAACATAGTGGCAAGGTCACTATCCGAGATGTCTATGACTTACCTCTACAGACTATTCTATACACCATTGCGTGTATGGCGGGGAGCGCAGCTCCACATATGACCCTTCAGAGAGACTACCAGTATGCATTGGAATGCATGGAGACTAAAGTTTTCAACTGGAGTGATGGGGTTCTTAGAAGCATGAAGAAACGATTGACCAAGTGAAGGAGAGGTGACTTGAAACAATTCAGATACAGATTGATTTTGGTTCTCTTCTTCCTGGAGAGGGTTCCACACTTGCACCAACAGGTAGAGTGGGGCATACCAGCCCCACATGATCCAAGAATGAAGAGGTGGTGTGACCTCATGGCTTGACATGTGACTGTTCCTATCATCAGGTACAATGACATTTTATTTGATTGGTTGAGGTCCAAGATGCTTATGGTAGATGATTATGCATATGTCGGCTTAAACTTCAGAGGCGACCCAGACTTGGTTCTTCCTGAAGGTTCTCAAAGGGGGAACATAGGTAAGAAGTTCATTTTGTTTTTATAATGTTTTTGTATTTTTTAAATATGAAATGTTTTTATGTTCTTAATTCGATGACTAATCAAAAAACTCTTTGACAATGAAGATGTGGGACCTTATCAACCTCCAGGTTCATCTCCCATTCAGAGGCGAGGGGAGAGAGTCCAAGTAGTAGGATTAACCGCTGTTTACTATGAGGCTATAGAGAAAAACTTGGAGGGGTTGACGACGGATGTCCCAGATACCTCTTTCGATGAGATCCTGAGACATTATCATCACCACACGGTGGGTATATCTACTTCTATTAGTCGACTTCTCTATAGAGTAGCATAGGCAGTTGTATGTTATCATGGGCAACATCCTTGATGCTATATTTGTATATGAAGCCATGTGCTTCACATTTTTGATATTTTGGTCTTCGGACAAAGACACGTTTTGTAAAATTTTTATCGTTTTATATGGATGAAGCTTCTACCATATTACTTGTTGTATATACAAAGTGTGATTGGATTTTATAAATTTCTCACATGTCTATCTAACAGATAATTAGCCAATGCATCTGTTAATGTATTTAGACATCTAGGAATGTGTTGATATTCTATGTAATCAAAATGACGTTCCAAGAGGTGAATTCTAAATATACCCTTAATAGCGTAGGACTTCAAATGGAGTAGACATTACTCAACTGTAGGAGTACTAATCACGAATCGAGTCATACAACAAGATTTCGGATTCCAAGGGACACAACGTCGATCAATAATTCGATGACTGCACTATATTCCATGATATTGTTAGTTGCACAACTGAGGCAAACACCATGAAGACTAATCAACTCATCTGTAGGTGCATAGATTTCCCAAGCAGAAGATTCTAAGTTCTGAGTATTGCAACTAGCGCCATCAACAAAGCCAATGTAGGGTAGAAAAGACACTGACATCTGGAAACCAAGCACAATGCAAGGTAAGCAGCTGAGGGTCGAAATCAACCAATGAAAAAGAACACAAGAGTATGATACACTAAAAGTACAAGCACTTATGAAAAAATGACTTAAGCATAGTACTTCTTCAAGTAAATCCCATTTCAGGGCTCACTCAAAGGGATTCTATCATAATCAACTAGCTCATAATCTCCCTTCTCCAACACACGTTTAACAATGTAATGACCTCTCTACATGGCTTCGAATTTACCGGCCCCTAGAAAATCATGATCCTGTTCGTAAAGAAGAACAAGATCACCCTAAGAAAAAAMACGTGGCTTGACATGTTTATCRTATTGGTCTTTAACACGTTTCTTCTAGGTTTCAATAACTAGGGTTKCATCGCAACGAGTTTTGTCTAATTGCATTAAATACAAAATACGCTTTTCTTCGGCAGAGGTAGTGGGGATAAGTTCAACGACTAGTTTCAAAGAAGGTATTCAAATTCAATCAACAAGACAACCTCAATACTATAAACTAGCTGGAAAGGTGTAAATCCTGTGGGAGAGTTGACAGATGTCCGATATTTCCATAATGCCGAGAACAACATCATGTGCCAACTTGTCTTATGAATTCCTATCATCTTTCAAAGCATAGTAATGAGAAATTTGTTGTTTGCTTCAACCTGGACATTGGCCTGTGGGTAATAGGGGGTCGAGTTTTCATGGCGAAGACCCAACTTTTCGGTAAGTTCAGACATCATAAAATTCTGAAAATGGCTACCATGATCAGTAATGATAGCTTGAGGAACAACAAACCGAGTAATGATGTGATTGAATATGACCAATGATACAGTTTTCCGGTGTTGTCAAATGTAGGCATCGCCTTGGCCCATTTAGTGAAGTAATCCATAGCTACAATGATGTATCCATACCCCCCGCCTGAGTGAGGGTTACATGTCATGAAGTCAATGCCCCATTTGGCGAATGGACCAATGGAAACTACAGGATGTAAAGGAGAAGGATGAGATCTTATCTTGTTATTATAAGTTTGGCAAGCATGGAATTTCTGAACAACAGTGATGCAATCCTTAAATAGAGAAAGCCATAAATAACCCACTCGTAAGATCTTTTGGGCAGTGGCATACCCAGACATATGACTTCCACATGATCCGGAGTGACAATCATTCAAAGCTTTCTCAGCTTCATCATAAGTGATACATTGTCGAAAAATGGAGTCAATACCCCGACAATAAAGGGTATCGCCGAGAATGATGTATTGTCGAGCTTGATAGCGTATGAGATGACAATCTGTACTAGATAGATCGGGCCAGAAAGTTTGATTATGGAGATAGATGATGATATATCCGTACCATAGGTCATCATAACTGATCAGAAAAATGGATTCATCAGGCAAGGAATCCTCTGCCATGTTTTTTGTCTCAGTGGAGGGAAGGTCACATATCAGTTCGAAAAAAACCAAATATTTCTTAGACTTAGCGCATTCAAACTCTAAGTCAAACCATTGGAGGATCACTATCCATTTGGAGTACTTTACCCCTAGAAATTGTCATGTGAGGACGTGTTGCATAGGGTTGCAATCAGAAATAACAGTGGTTCTATGCAATAGGATATAGTGACGAAAACATTGGACAACTTGAACAACCGCCAAGGTCAGTTTCTCCACATGTAGGTATTTGGTCTCGGTAGTCGTAAGACTCAGACTTAAATAGTATATCACACGTTCATCATGTGAGTCATCCTCTTGGACTAATACCATGGCGATGGTAGAGTCTGAAGTAGCTAAATAGAGGAAGTAATCCTGGCTGTAATCAGGGGGAAACAATAATGGTGTACGGGTTAAGGCAAGTTTCAAATCTTTGAAGTCTTTGTTAGCAGTATCGTCAAATACAAACTCATAACCTTTATTGAGTAGCCAGGTGAATCCTTTCGTCATTTCAACGTAATTGGGGATGAAACGACGCAAAAAGTTTGCCTTCCCTTACAAACTTTGGAGCTGGCGTAAAGTGGAAGGAGGAGGTAGATTAAGGATAGCCTCAACCTTCAAGGGGTCTACACGGATCCCGTGTATTGACACAATAAAACCAAGCAAACGACCGAACTCCACACAAAAAATGCATTTATGTGGGTTTAAGCGGATACGATAATAACAACAACGTACAAAAATGGCCCTTAAATGTGCTAGGTGATCTTGAAGATGCATGGAATGCGTCGGTAGATCATCGAGATAGGGTTGTACAATGTGCTTAATATAATGGAAATCATAAGACATAACACACTGAAAAGTCACACCAACGTTCTTGATACCAAAGGGTAATTTCCGGTAAGTAAAGGTTACCCAAGGGAAAATGAAAGTGGTCTTGTGTTGGTCCATGGGTAGAATATTAATCTGATTATAACAATAGAAACCATCCATTAAAGAGAAGATTTCACTTCCGACACAGTCGTTGACGATATGGTCAACGAAAGGGGTTGGGTAATTGTCCTTAGGACAAGCCTTATTTATGTCCCTATAATCTACACAGACGCGGAAGGTACCTTGTTTCTTATTCAACAAAACTAGATTGGATACCCAGTCAGTCAAATCCATGGGATAAATAAAGTCAGCTTTAAGAAGTTTTTCAACTTCAAGCTTGATAGCAACATATTTACGTGGGTGCACTGGGCGAAGTCTCTTCTATACGGGTTTAGCATCCGGGTATGTCTTAATCTCATGAACAAGAATATCAGGATTGATACTTGGCATCTCTTCGTAACTCCAAGTGAACACATAGCGAAAATCTTGGAAAATGGCTTTATACTCGTGGACCTTGTTAGTAGAACAAGAGGCTCTAATATGAACGTTATCCACAACTCTAGGTTTGATGGATATGTCGAGAGGGGCAGTAGGTGAAATGTTGCTCAAGTTCCCTTCATACAAAACATCATGTGAGGACTCAGGAACTGAAGAAATAACAACAACTACTGACAGAGTCAAAATCCGTTGGTAAATCTCTATGGTGTTGTGTTCTAGGAAGAGAATGGATCAATGATGTCCATCGTCCCAGGGGGTGTCATCCATATACATGACTGACATGATCATCTCGTCAGTAGGAAATATCACATGAAACAGATCAGGAGATGAACCACAAAGAGAAGGAGAGGAGGGTGATGCCAATTGAATAGCTTGGTAAGCAGATTCGACCAGACTTAAAGGCATCTAGTTGCCATAACAAGAGTAATCACCAGAGCTAGGTACCACCCATGGGTCGTATGACTCAGGGGTTTCATGAATGGTGGTGGATATCATGTTAATAGAGGCAACAAAAGGGGGAGAAATATTGGGTGGTGGGATTGGAAATGTACCCATCAAAGTTGAATCTTTCAAAAGACCCATGCCGACATTCTCGTAACCAGGAGGTGTCTTCAAAATGAAAGGAATGTTGCTAGTACGAGAATCCTAGTTAAAAAAGGCAAGTTGGTTAATGGTAATGAATTTTCCTTGGTGCGGGAAATGTAACACACAGAAAAGGGTAGACACAACTGCACGCATGGAGTCAATCCAACTACGACCAAGTAAAATATTATAATCAAGAGGTGCATCGAAGACCTCAACCTCAACATTGACCGATTTACCTTCCAACATAATAGACAATGATGAAAGAACATCGTAGGGTTTAAAGCTTGTACCATTGAAAGCCTTAAGTGTTTTGTGTGATTCAGTGAGGGTAGGAGAACCAATGTCTTTCCAACAAGTGACAGACATGACACAAGTTGATGCTCCTTCGTCAATAAAAGTTCTACAAATATTCTTGTTTTCAATGAAAACTTGGATCTGAAAGGATAACCGAGGAGGGACCCTTGGAACGTGATCTTCCAAGTCAAAGATTATTAAATTAGTATATGTGGGGTCAATTTCACCCATGGCCTTTAACAGTGCCTTTCGTCGAGTAGGGAAAATTTGAAGGACTTCAAGAGTTGACATCATAGAGGGTGCTTGCGCTAGATCTTCTACAATACTGTTGTTTTGTGCAGCATGGGCGTGAGGGTTAAACATAAACTTTCAAACAACACCCTTGGGAGGAGGGTGAAGGATTGTATTGAGACCCAATCTTTTCAGATGAAGAGGATCGTTGGGAGGTGAAGTTGGGGGAGAAGGTTGAACCAATGACGGTGGTATATCATCAAATTTCTCCTTTGACGAAGAGTAATCCTTGGCTTGAGTTTCCAATGCAACTTCATTCTTTTTAGAATCACCAGTACACATAAGGAAATAGGATGAGGTAGAAGGAGAAGTTTGGTCATGAATGACTAGTTGGGATTGCTGTTGAGAAGGGAAAGGTTGTGACAAAATGACAGGTGTAGAAGGTTTTTCGTCCCCTTGGAGGAACTTAGTAACCTCGACACATATTGGAGAATATTTTGTATAATGGTCGTCACCACAGATAAGGCAGGTGTAACGAGGCTTACATTTGTCTTTCTCATCAACGGTTTGTGTTTTGGCTTTATCAGATTGCAGATTATTATTCTTGTCCTCCTCATTCTTACCCTTTCCTTTCTTTTTATTTGGATTTTTCTCGGCAGGTGTAGATTGAACAGAATTAACCTTGACAGTCTTGCCGGTGGAAGGAGTAGGAGTAGGAGTGCTTTGTGCATTAGAATTATTAGATTTGGGATTGGTGTGACCGGTGTGTGTAGACTGGATCTCAGCATGGAAAGTGTCGATCACACCATCAACAACATGAGAAGTTGTTGGAGGTTTTTGGGTAGGGTTGGTGGAGGGATGAGGAGCGTCAGGGATCAAATCATAAAGTGTTCCTGTTTTCAAATAAACAAGATCGAGATATTGAACACGACTAATCACTTTCTCTTCAGTGACAACACCACCCATGATGACATCACAAGCAATGGGTCCAATGAGTGATTTGGTAAAACACTAAGCTAATAGTTGATCAGGAAGAGGAACTTTGATTAAACGTCTTCTCCTCCTCCACTCATGGATGTGATCAGAAATATGAGTGGATGAGGATTGCTTGAAAGAACTCAAAATTTCGGTTCCCGTATCGTATCGAATTGGTAACTGGTAATGTGTCAGAAAGGCCATGGCTAGGGTGTTAAAGTAATTGAAGAAACCTCGAGGTAACTCCATGTACCATTTTTCTACCGAACCTGTGAGAGTTCATTGGAAAAGTCGTAGTTTGATGGAGTCATCCATCAATGAGTTGGATGGACACCATAGATGAAAAGTCATAACATGATTATTAGGATCTTCTATCGCTCGACCTTCAAATTTAGGAATGTCAGATGGTAACTTGGCCGGTATGACAAGCCAATGAGGAGAGTGGAAGATAGGATCATTTAGAATCCTAGATAGATCAGGTAAGTCCAAAGTGGCAAGGAAAGACAACTATCGGTTCACTTTTGGAAACTGGTAATTTTGAGGAGGGAGTCCCATAGGTATACCACTAGGACCATAAGTAGTCTGCAAATAATTAGACAGTCTTGATAGACTCAGTTGTGGAGGATTCAGAGGCATATAGCCCATAGGGTTGGGTTTATTAGAGATGTTCCCTTGAAAAGGAACACTAGAGTGAACGTTCGGACCCCAAGTGGGATTCAAAGAATTTGGATATGGTTGGCCAAGGTTAGGGGGTACAAAAGAGTTAACTTGAGGATGTTGTCCCCCAGACGATTGTGGATTTACTTGGGAAAGAAGGTTCCAAAGTTGGGATATTGATCGAGGTGCGTTCTGTCCATACAATGGGTTATGGGCTCCAACCTAAGGTTGCCCCCCAAGTTGAGGTTGTGCCCCAATTTGATTTTGACCCCCAAATTAAGATTTCCCCCTAGCTAGAGGTTGACATCCAACAAGAATATGGTAACTAGAAGTGAACTAATGACTGGTGCCTCCAACTAGGTTGGAGCCACTAGGGCCAGATCCTCCAAGCAAAGGTGGATAAGACCCTCTCGAAAGGACCTGGGCAGGTGTAGGAACAAATCCAACAACAACATTATACCCAAGAGGAACAAAGAGTCCGGATGGAACCTGGGTAGGGATAACAACAGAAGCATCCAGAGCTAAGGGTACCGAATAGGTGACAAATGTCCTAGGAACTTGTGATACCGTAGGTCGATCAGGACTTGCTCCTAGGTTACCGTACATATCATGTACTGTCAAAGGGATAGAACCAAAGTTAGAAGTTCCAACAGTGTGAGCCGAGGTCCTACACGATTCACTTTGAAAAAGTGGATTCTCTACTCCAGATCCCGCGTCAGGTACGGTAGGTGCTTCAAAATTTTTGTCAACAACTATTTCTCCAGATGAGTTCATCCAGAGCATATGTGGATTTTGTACTACACTCAATAACGGATTGACAGGGAGTCATAAATCTTCCAAGGAGTCCGAAACAATACATAATCCTTCCAAAGAGTGTGTGCTTCCAGCTTCCGAAGCAACTTCGTGATTGACCACTCCCTCAGGAGAGCCTTTTGGTGAATTAGGAGGCAAGGGTTGGTAATATTCTAGATTTTCCAGGGGTAGCCCTTGCATCCCACGTGAACGATGAAGGTCGATGTTGCTCAAACTAAGAAAAGAACAAAATAAATCTATGGCTCTAATCACATACATATCTCTAATCATTGAGTTTGCTATCAAACAAAAGATAAGCAACATACCGTTTAAATATCACTTCCTCTTGTCGTCATCGTCCTAGCTCCGCTCCAGTGCTCCTATGATATCATATCTGCAAGAAAACACAAGCCAATCAAAGTGAAAGCAATATATCATACTCAAAGAGAACCTATGTATGTGACCAAGGAATCATACAATAAAACGAGATGAGTTTTATGGGAAAGAAACATATCACTATATTATATAATAATTAAAGTGGAGATTAGAACCAAATCCTTGACGTCGCAAGGTTCCCTTTCGATGACTCTTTTCTCCAACATGCACACTTTCTCCAAACTTGAATGAAGAAGATCCAGAATGACTTGATGAACTGAAATGAAGCTCTCAAGAATGACCCAATGTAGAATTCTCCATACAATCTTAGCCAATTCAACCTTCATTAACCTTATCCTTTTCCATGAGAAATCCCTCTTTATATAAGGGAAAGAGAGATGGTTAAAGAGATTAGGATGATCCCACCAAATCAGAGAATCGAGTAGGATCCCAACCATACGGAAACCACCTCACCTTCTAAAACTTTCGTGAATTTTGATCTTTTCTTATCCTTTTATCATCATTGCACCCCATCTATATAATAGCCTGTAGAGACATCACAAACTAGGTTTAGGGAAGCCTGCGATGACCAGGAATCATCACACCCTGCTTATGATGTAGCCTGCGATGACCCTCCTTAATAAGGTTTTTTGGAAGAGAAACCCAACCACTTTTCTCATGAAGATAGGATCTTTTGGGAACATGAACACATGTTTGTCAGTGGATCATTAAGATGACCAAAATAATGTGTAACAATCATTTCCATCCTTCCCTTGATCATGTAGATTGGTAGGTTTTGTGTTTTGAATCTATTTTGGAGGGTCCAACTGGCCTTTATGAGGACTTTCCAAGGGGGGGTTTTTTGGAATTTTATTTTATTTTTGAGGTGATCCTTTGCCATCATTACCTTATTTTTGTTGCTCTTCCACCTAGACAGTCTGTGTGCCACTTTTCCTTTCTTCCTCATTATATTTTTCTGATGAGTCTATATTTTCCAGTGGTATTATACTTGGCTGGGAATCAAATGAATTATGTGCAGGGGGAGTATTGGATGACTCTTGAATATTTTTTCTTATTTCTCCTTTGACATGTGTTTACTAACCTGCTCCTAGTGGGTTGAAATAGGATATGGTTTCTTCTATTGTAATGGTCTTCTTGGCGGTTCCCATCTATACTATATGGTTGATATCCTTCGACCTTGATGGCTATGCACTTTATCATTGGGGACTCTGAAATGGAGAGTATAAAATTGTTCCCTCTAATGATACTTTCCATCGGCCTTTTGTTTCTATTTCCTCGACAATTGGAGTAAGGTTGGGCAGTGGTGATTCTCTCGTGAGGTCAACCATTCCTATTCTCATCCATTGTTTCTTTGGAATGGGATTTTTACTCAGGTAGGGTCGAATGTTATTTGACCGACATGATGAAATTAGGGTTGACTGATCTATGTTGTGTTCTTTCTCACCCTCCAACCTTTTCTTCTTCTATCCTCTTGTTTCGATATGCTTGTCTAAGGCTGCTCTAGTTTTCTTATCTTCAACATGCTTCACATTAATATTTTCCATATCCTCTTTGAATTGCGGCCCTATGCTTGACTTTAAAATATTTTGTGTAGTTGTTTGGTATTTTTCTATTTGGCGGGCTCTTCCAACTATCTTATTAGTGAAGACAACTGTTTTTTCCCTTATCATACGCTCATTAAAATCAAGAGTTGTGTTTGATTTAAATGTTTTCTTCCAAACAATGTCTACATCTTCTGGAATTGTATTCGGATCAATTGCTTGCTTACCTTTAGACGCTTTTTCCTGCTATATTTTCTTGATCAGTGTTTGCTTTGTTGGAATGCCTCCTTCTTTGTCAAGATCTGCTAAAATGGGACTGTGTACAAGGCCACTTCTCTTTCTTCTTCCTACTCTCCATCCGTCATAGGTGTCAAAATGGATTGATTATCACTTAGTACTTTTGGCGGTATTTGGTTTTGGAACCCCAACTTCGAGTCGAGCTCATGGAAGATTTGATATTTTGTCGATTGGTATGCCAGTTCTTTAGGGGCCGAGCCTCCAATGTATCCACACCAAAGCATGATAGTGTCCAAGCTTAGTTGAATATGGGCACTTGGTGGTAATTCCCTTTGAAATTTCTATTATACTCTCCACTTATGTGATACATTCTTCAAATGGTTTACCTAACATTTGAACATGATGTTGGCCGAGATGGATTCAGATGATCTGATTGCTCCTAATGCAAAAGCCCTAAAATTATTCATAGTCAGGTTTGCCGTGAAGTAAATTTGGGTTCTACAACTAGGAATACTTGTTTCATACCAATCCAAATGATAAGTGATGGGAATTTGATTGCACGACCATTTTCTTGGCTATATTTACAGTTTCTCTTGATTAGTGCAGCAAGGTGATCTGCCTAGTCAAACTATGCCCCTGTCTGGAAGATTTGGCCAATAGGTTCTAGCATTGTAAGCTTCATGTATGAAGATTGAATCATGACTGTCAAGCCAAGAAACACTATAATTCATACCCATTTGGTGTGAATATTCGTGACCTTGTTGATTAACAATCCTTTTGATTTTTTGCTGATGTTCCTCTAGTGAGAGTCTGAATCCATTCATTAGGGTTTAAAGTTTTGGGAACTGAATTTTTCCCATGTGAAATTCCACTAATTATGTGGATCATTCCTCCCATGATCCTAGATGGGAAATCTAGCCATAGATGGCCATTGTGGTATCGACTGACAAGTAATTTTCAGTCCCTTACCACCACCCATCAAAGTCTGTGACTTGAGGTGTGCCCAGGAAGTGTCAGATAGCCGATGCCTCAAGGAAGTTTGTTTCTTATTTCAAGGAACCAACTTCCATTCCACATGTTATGAAAATTTTCCAATGTTGAGAACAATATATCTCTTCCATTCAGGTGCCACACATATTTTCCATGCATGCTTGTAGTTTAGTTGCACCATTTTTGTCAAACTTGTACTTTTCCCTTGGTTCAACCAATAAATGTCCAACCTATCCTCTCCTTCTTGACATCTCTGTGATTTAGTGGATGTTAGATTGATATTTTTGGAGTTCGGGGCTCAAATGAACAATTGGGAGTTCTATAGCTTGATTATACGAGTGCTTGGGTGTAAATAGAAGTGAAGCAAAGTCATACCCCTCATTTAAATTTATAGGCGGGAGATGGAGCAGGGAATTTAATTATGCTAGCAAGGATATTAATTCTCCCATATCGATAGTGGCGTCGAAGTTGACAATTTGTTCATGGGATGGGACTTCTGTGTCGACGACGGCTTGGCAATCAAACTTGTCCTGTCAGGCATTAATGGAATTAATGCATTCCCATGGCTTAATCACAATGACTCTGTCGATTTCAGTTTCTCAGGGCATGTGCTCGACTTGATATATATATATATATAGTCAGGTTGATTCATCTAGATAGTCAGGGACCTCCAGTCAAAGTGTCTGACCATGTCATTTTTTGCTTTTCTATCAATTCGATGAATGCTCAACCTTTTGAATACATATTTTCTTTATTGAGGGTATTCTTATTTGCTTGAAGTGTATATTTTCCTTTTGAATGTTGTTTTTTTCTTTTCTATCAATTTGATGAATGCTCAGCCTTTTGAATACATATTTTCTTTGTTGAGGGTATTCTTGTTTGCACACTCGCTTGTTTGATATTTTTCCCACTTGCTTGATCTTCAAAATTCATACTTATGAGTTTTTTGTTTTGTTGAATGATGTTCTTCTCCTTAATTTNAGCCTTTTGAATACATATTTTCTTTGTTGAGGGTATTCTTGTTTGCACACTCGCTTGTTTGATATTTTTCCCACTTGCTTGATCTTCAAAATTCATACTTATGAGTTTTTTGTTTTGTTGAATGATGTTCTTCTCCTTAATTTTGATTTTTTGATTTGTATATTCTTAATCTTCCTTTTACTTTTATTGCTTTGTCTTGTATTTATTTTATTTTTTCTTTATCTCTAGTTGTTATTTTATTCACGCTTTCGAATTAGGTCGTCCCAAAAGGTTTTCGACAAAGTTGAGTCCCGCTGGTGCCTCCAAATAGGTTTTCACCAATAGGACTTTAGGATGCTATGTCTGATTTCTTTTCTAATAGGCCCTATTGACTAATTTCTTGAAGGGGTTCCCTTGCAGCATTTTCAACTGTACTGCTCCTAAAGGTCGAATATCCTCAACCACATACATAACCAACCATGAAGTCTCTAGCTTGCTTGGTTTTCCTTTTACCCGACTATCATATAGCAGTACCAAGTCTCCATCATTGATGTTCTTCTTCTTAAGATGTCGATCATGCCAAGCTTTCTACTAACTCTTTTTAATTTCCTGATGCTACTGTGCCAACATCCTTTCTTTTGCTAATTGGTCTAGTTGGTAGAAGCATTGTCTTGTGTTAAACATGTGATAGAATTCCAGGAAGTAGGCTATCCGACTTGTGTTTGCACAGAAATGTAGCAGAATCATTTCTTCTTGACCATAGACTAGTTTAAAGGGCGTCTGACCAATCAATATTTTGTATGTTGTTCTATATGCCTAGAGTATTGCTGGAACTTTATCATCCCAATCGTCTCTGTCAAGACCACATATTTTTGTCAAACCCTTATGTAATGTCTTGTTAAATGATTCGATGGATCCATTAGCTTATGGGTAATATGTAGTTGTTTTTCTATGGTCGATCATGAATTTCGTCAACAATATTTCAATTGTACTGTTGATGAAGTGGGTTCCATGATCATTTATTATTGTTAAAGGACAACCGAATCTAGTTATTATGTTTTTGTAAATGAATTTTGCAACAATTTCCTTTGTGTTGTTCTTGACTAGTTCTACTTCTGCCCATTTGGTTAAGTATTCAATGATTGTAATAATGTATTTTTCTCCTGACCTTTTTTCTCTTTTTGGAAAAGGACCGACAAAATCAATGGAACATATTTCAAATGGTAAACTAGGGTTTACGATTACAAGGGAAGTTCATTTTTCTATAACGATTGACCTATCCTCTGACACTTGTCACATTTCTTTACCTATTTTCGACATTATTTATGAAAATTCGGCCACCAAAGACCGGCTTGAAAGATTTTCCTGGTTGTCATGTCGGCTTGAAAGTGATATCCCATTGGGCCTGCATATGCTTCATTAATGATGTCTTCATTTTCATTCTCTAATGCATATCTTCACAAAATTTGTTGGAATATTCACCAATATTGAGAGGGGAGGGTGAATCAGTATTGAGCATTTTTACCACTTTTAATCAAAACATGTAATCATCAACTTATCAACAATTTTTCAATTATGATTGCATTCAAAATATTATCAACAATACCATTCAACAATGCATAACATATAACCACAAATACACAATACATAAGAATTTTACGTGGAAACCCAAATGGGAGAAAACCACATAATGCTTTTAATATATATATCTTGAAGATTATGTTCATAAGAAGCACCAACTTCTAAAATTCTCCAACACCAACTGGAAGGAGGAACCAACCCCCTAGTTTATAGGCTCCAACCTGAAGGAAGCTACAACTCCCTAGATTCTCCAACTCCAACTGGAGGGAGGCTCCAACCCCCTAATTTACAAGCTCCAACTTGAAGGAAGCTCCAAATACCTGTATTCTCTAGCTCCAACTGGAAGGAGGATACAAACCCCTTTCCTTTTCCCTTCCTCACCCCATGAAATATAAATGGAGACTCAACATGTCAATGAAACTCTCACTAATAATTAACCTATCACTATCATTGATAATCAACCTGTCACTCTCACTAATAATCAACCTGCCACTGTCACTGATAATCAACCTGTCACTGATACTGATACATCATCATCATCATCAAAAGTAGATCCATTCACATAAACCATATGCAAATATCACCAAGAACATCTCTCATAACATATTCCCAACATCACCAAGATATGCCTCAAACCATGTGCCAAATATATGCCTCAAGCAAGTGCCATAACATCCATGATAAGCCATAAAACCCTCAAATCATATGCCCAAAATCACCTACATATGTCTCTATCCATGTGTCAAATACTCTCCAATATAATCCTCAAGCATATACCATAACATCAAGATATAACCGTCAATAACACATATAAAGACATACCTTTAATCATGTAACAACCTGGTGCATAAGATCTCTGATCATCATACCTTCCTCAACTTCAGTGTCATCAAATTAGGTCCACTTAGAAAATGGATCCACATAGAAACTAGGTCCACATGGGTCCACATATAAACCCCAACACCACTTCTTAGTTTTACCTCAAACAACTATTTGAGACTAGTTTATGGATTAGTCACAAACCGTAACTTCCAAAAAGTATAACTCCGTACTTGTAATGAATAAAGGTATGGAACTTGTACCCAATATTCATTGATATATTCTCTGAAATCCCTCCAAGTTTCTCTCCTTTATTTGTCACTGAAAAGGAGATATAGCAAAAATGACATACCTTCCTGAATTTTGGCCTATTCTGGAGAGCAAACTTGTACAACATGCCACACGCTCAATATTTGATATATGATTTTGAAAATCACACAAATAATACTAAAGACTATAATATTTCGAATTCAATTGTTATCACATAATTTGGATCATCTATGAAAAGTTAATTATTGTTTTACCTGGAACACCTGTTTGAGACTAGTTATAAGAATAATAAAAAACCCTATCTTCCACATAATGTATCTCGAAAAGTACAATGACCCAGAAGATGAAATTCATACCAAAAGTTCCTTTATAGGTCTTATCAAAATCCTCCAAGTTTCACTATATTATTCATTCTAGAAAATAATTTATAGCGAAAATAGTGAGATGACCTTTAAAAACCATACCTTAAAACACATTATCACAAGACTTCATCTTCCCTTGGAATTTCTCTCTTATTAACTTCATCTTCCCTCTGAAATTCACTACCAATATTGTGCTAAGAGATCAAAATATTGAATGATTAAAATTATAGGTTCTTAATGTGTATTTATACTTTTCCAAGTACCTCCTTTACTTGACTTTAGGGACGACTTGTAACTTCTTTGACCATACTTCAGGGCTTTCATCTTTATGAGGGCATAACTTCGCAACCGTGAGGAACCACATGGTGTGCTAACTATCGTTGAAAAAAAAATGAAAAGGACCATCAAGATATGGAGGTTTTTTATGCAGTTACAATGTCCTTCATACTCATTTTCGCCAATCAACTTCAAGCTTCATGACCACACAT
>SNQJ01S0018702.1:233186-246899 GCA_010110895.2 Picea sitchensis
ACTAGATATTTCAACGCTTGATGGTATGTGAAAAATGTAAAGGGATTTTATAATAGATAGTGTCAAAATTTTTGCAAGGAAAAAATCATTGCTAAATCTTTTTATTTGGTCGTCGAATAATTCCTTTCCTCTTTATTTAATTTTCGATTGGCATATGCATTCGGGTGGTCGACCATGTCATCATATGGTTGGGATAAGACTGAACCAACAACGAAATTTGAGGCATCGACATGAACATTAAATTTCCTTGACCAGTCCAAAAAACATAGGATGGGAATTGTTAGCACTCTGTAATTTGCCCAAGGCTGTGAGGCAGTCACAAAGGCAACATCAAAACCAATTCGAGTCTTGGATCTAGCCCTCCAAGACTCAGAGAGGGATCTCTCTGTCTGCTATAGCTTTGTTTGAAGAGGTATTGGTCTAGTTATGAAGAACATGGGTTGGGGTTTTTAAATGGTTGATTTGGAACAACAAGGAGGGCCATTGGGCAAATGGGGTCTGCACTTTAAACAAGGTGATTCACTCTCAGCTTTGGACAAAGTTCATTCACAGGGCAAGGTAGTGGTAATATTGGATCGAATTAAGTATGGATGGAGTTGATTTGAGGAAGAAATAGGTGAGGTAAAAACCAGGCATAGGAGCAGCTAAGAATTCTTGAACTAAGCTTTAGTAGAAAACATAAAGATCATCAAAAGCTCAGAGGTAGAGTATCTACTGATAAATTCTGCTTCTATTACTTTCCTTCTGATAATAAGGACTGAAAACAAGCATAATGATCACAAGAAAAACATTAAACAGAGAAAAACACCACCAATTTCAGCACACATGAATCCTGTAAAAGAAAACATGCTCATTGCTGATTGATCATCTAAATATTACAAAAAATATTCTCTGGTCATACACAGCCCATGCTCCAGGAACCTCACAGGTCGAACCCTTTTACATTAAAATCATCTGAATAAATAATATAGATCATCCCAATAAGTTTCGGAAGTCGGTTTAACTGCCTCGGCCAAAAATAGCCACCACTCCCACAAAATTTGGAGCTTTCTGCCATGAAAGACAGACCGGTTTTCTGCGAAAAAGGGGTCCGAGCAGACGTGATTTTCTCTTCAATAATGACACCTGGGCGAAAAATGAAATATTTTATTGTAGATGGGAATTTTCTGGACAAAAACCTCCTTCGGTTTTGCCAAATTCATCCCCAGCTGGCCGTAACAGCTCCTGCAAGATCGAGACTGAAACAAAAAATTGAAAATCTGGAAAAATAGGCCTCGAAGATGTCTTTGATTCTCCCTTCTCGTAACTCCGTTGAAAAAAATGAGAGAGGTTTTTGTTCTTCAGCCCGTGTCGAGAAAAAAAATCTCTCGGATTTTTAAAATCCGTCTCCGTTTGCCCAAAAATCGATCTGAAAGAGGACGTGGTAAAACAGGCAAAAATTAGGCAAAAGTGGGAAAAGTGGTTTTTTCGGTGAAAAGAGATATTCCGGACCCCCCCCCTTGTTAAATGTAGAATGGAAGGGGGGGTCCGGAATTCAATATGGACCGTTTATCTAGGTGGCCATCCCTGGGCCGTTCAGATGTGCCCGAGCATTATTTCAAATTCTGGACCCCCCCTTCTCGTTAAATTTCGGAAGGTGAGAGGGGGTCCGGAAAAATGGTGGTGCGTTGATTTATTTGTCGTGAGTTTGGATGACTTTGATATATGGAATGTGCGTGGGGGTATAAGTAAGTGGATGGTGACGTGCGGGCACATGGAGGTAGGTGTGGGCGGGAGTGTGAATGTTTGAGTGGAAGGTGACGTAGGGGTGAGGTATGAGGGGGGTGAGTGGGGTAGACTTAGGTTAATTCATGTTATAAATTGTGTTTTGTTTTATTTTATATTATTATATTATGTGTTACGTTTTGTGCATGTTTTGTTTTGTGTATTGTTTTATTACTTTTTTTTTTATTGTTTGTTTTTGTTTTTAATATAATTTATTTGTTTTATGTTTTTATGTATTTTATTAAATGTTTTATATTGTTTTATGTAGTTATAATTTATTTTGTTTTTATTTTTATTTTAATATAAGTTTTTTATTGTTTTATTAATGTTTTATTTAATCTAAAAACTAACCTAATTACTAACTTAGGTATTAATTTAGTTAATAATTAATTAATTAATAATTAATTATTAATTAATTAATTATTTAACTAGTTGTTTATTAATTAATTCAACCTATACTAACTTTATTGCTATTCTTGTTTATCCTAAGTCTGTTTGCTTATGGACAGGTGAGGTGGCGGGACAATGGAGGCTGACAAAAGACAAGGGGTTGAGGGCGCAGTGTGTATGAAGGATGCAGCAGGGTGATGGGGGATTGAGCGAAAAGAATGGAGGGAGGAAACTGGATCAACTGAGCCATACTTCGTCATCACGAGAGAAACGCCAAATCAATAGTCGAAGAATCGAGTCGCCTATAATTATAGGACCCAAACAGGAACTTCTACCAATTTTATTTTTAATAGTTCAAAAGATTTGTCACATTCATGGCTCCAATGGAACTCAACTTCTTTTTTTAATATCTCATCGATTGGAAACGTGATGTCGGAGTAGTGTCAGATGAATTTTATATAATAACCAGTGTGTACAAGGAAGATTTTGATTTGTTTCTAGTTGACTAGTGGTTTCAAATGGAGGATGATTTTAATTTTGGCGATGTTGAATTTTATCCCATCCTTACATACAATATGGCCCAACAGTATGCCTATAGGTGTGGAAAATATGTAATTTTTGATATTTAAATACAATTGGATTTGCTTACATCTTTCCAGCATCATTATTAACCATTGAAGGTGGTATTTTAGTAGGCTGTAGATAGTCCAGTCGTCGAAGTACACAACCATTGTTTTATAAATATATTCTTGAAATGCCTTTACTACTATCCTAGAGAAGACTGTTGGGGCATTTTTGAGGCCAAACAATATGAATTTGTATGCAATGATCCAAATTCAGAAACAAATGTATTTTTTTTCTTGATCTTCCTTTTCTATAGTAATTGATTGTATCCGAAGAAGTTTTCGGTGAATGAATAACATTCATGTACTGCTACTTCATTAATAATCTCGTCAACAAATGACATCGAGAATGGAGCAGTCACTATGAGTTTGTTTAATCCTCAGAAGTCAACACAGATAATTAGTTTCTTTGTGTCATGCTTCTCAGGTTTCACAACCATGGGGCTTTCCCATTCCGACTTTTCAATCAAATATATAATTCCAGCTAGCATTGCTTCGATTTGTTTTTAGACGATGGGCTTGTATTTATGTAACTTGTATGGCCATTTTTTTAAAGTTTTGTTGCCAAGGATGAGGTCTGTTTTCATCTCAACCATCTCTTGTATGAATCCTTTGAGGTCTTTGTATTCACATGCAAAGACATCTTGGTATTATTTTAATGGGTCGATGATTTCCATGGTTTGCTTGTCAGACCAATAGTCACCTATTCTGGCCATTTTTGGTCGATCATTTTTTGAAATGCTGAATTCTTTGGTTTTAATTTCTGCATCCATCCATTCGATTACTTTTGGATCATCCAATTGGAATTCTCCTTCCACAACTTGATTATAACTCGACGGGAAGTTAGGTTTTTTTGTATCGTCTTTCTCTTCCTTTTCTTCCTTGGTTACAGAGTAGATTGTTTTTACATAGTTTTGTACTCTTAGATAGTTTTTATTCCATTGAAAGCTCTATCTTGGAAAAATTGTGTTTTCCATATCTATTGGATGAGCTATGATATTATTTGGACTATGTGTTGATATTAAATTACAAGTTGAAGTTGAGCCCATGTCGACTTTTGATTTTCATTTTTTTTGAATCTCCTGGGACTTGGTTTCTCTATTTTTATTTTTTATTTCTCTTGATTCTTCCAACAATGCTTCTTCAATTTTGAATTCAAAGTATTTAAGAAAGTTGTTTTTTGTTTCAGTCCAGTGGAACGTGTGTCCACATGGTTCTTCAATTTTATACTACTTGTGGGGCATGTCGTCCAATGTGTTTGGAAACATATATGGCCACACTCTCTCATCCCTATAGCTTGATTTCCTCCCTTATTTCTCACATTATTGGATGTGAGCGACTTGGTTGAACCTAGTTTTCAAAGTCGGGATGCCAATATTGGTTGATAGTTTTTCCCCACCAAATATTTTGAAAAATTAAAGGGTGGTAGTATTCCATGTTTGGATTCAAGGCACACATGTCTCACATCATCGGGTTGCTTGGCTTGTAAAATATTCGACTAGACTTTTTACTCTCCCCTATTCTCTGATTGACTTGGAAACCTTGTCAACATGCATTGATGGAGAGTTCCTTTTGCTGAGTTGTAGGGATTTATTTGTATGTGAATGTGTCAAAATTAATGTCGGTGTCTTCTTGAGATTTCTTTCAACCATGATAGGTACTATTTGTACCAAGAAGCATGATTTGTATTTTCTTATTGGTATCACTTTTATCGACCAACATTATTTCTCTTGGGCTTCATAATTTTCCATTTTCCAGTTGTATAATTCTGTATCTGAACTGTTTCCTATTGACAATGGGGACTCGAGTAATATTTCTGCTTCACTGTTGGGTTCTATGTTATCCTTCTTCTCATTCATGACTTGATTTAGTTTATGGCCTTCATGCGCTTCATCCCATATCTCAACCCAAGGTTTTCCTTCCTTTGGGTCTAGGGGGATTATGATTTTTCTACCACTCCCTTTAAATTTGATTCTATCTCTTTCAAGGGAAATGGTGGCCCTTATGTTCCAACCCCATGGTCGTTTGACTAATGTAGGGTAGGCAGGGATGCCTTTGACTAGATTGATTAATTCAAAGTCAACTCTCGTAAGGATTCCCATTATAGATGTTATTACACTTTTTAGTGTACCAATTGACCCAATAAACCTCTGATCTGCTAACTTAAGAAAACTCAATGTAGGTTGAAGCGCGGGTTTCCCAAGTCGAACCCACGTTTCTCTTGGAAGGATATTTACTTGGGACCCGAAGTCGACTACAACTTGTTTGATAAAATTTCCATCAATTTCAAGGTTGACTTGTGGGTCGAAGTCATTTGTTTTTGTTTTCTGGGATAACTGACACACACTTTTGATTGGTATTTTCTTTTCTTTATATTCTCTCAAAATTATTAGTAGGTCCATCAACTGAATGACTGACTTTTTCTATTTCAATAATTGAAGAAATTTGTCTAGTGCAGTTTCTGAGATATTCTCATGTCCTCCCTCGTTGGTTTTGTCCCGGTAAATATTTATAAATAATTTAATTTATTCCCTCATTAGTTTTTCTTCATATTCTAGGTCGGGATATGTATTTCAGCCTCCCCTCTGTCAATTTGGCGGTTTTGGAAAAATGTCTTCACCAGCTCCTGAATGTGTTACTACACGGAGGTTCTTTGAATTCAAAATATCCTGTTTTGGAAATGTGTGCAAGAGAAATACATTTCTTTTTTTCATTACTTTTTCTAATACGATTGGGGAATATTTGAGTGAGTATTCTCCCACTCCAAAAATGTTACAGAACTTGAGATCATTTTTGTCTTTGATTGGGAAATCTGTACTGATGTGATCATCTTTCCAACAGTTTAAGCAATAATACCACCCTTGACCTCTTCCTTTGTCAAAGTTTCCTCATCTTCCTTATCCATGACCTTGATAGCCTCTTGGGCCTCGACCTATGTAACCATTTCCATTACCTTGGTTGATGTTCTGGTCAACTATTTGTGTATGATACACTGAGTGAATGTCTGTTCAGTTTTTTCCATTCAACCAACATTTTTGAGTTGAGTGATTATTTTCTTCACATATATGATACCACTTTGGACGCACATTTCTCAGATTGTGTGGGAAGTCCCTTGTGGCATGATTTGTTACTCATTCACATATATTGCAGAATGTTCAATCTAAATTTAACGGACTACAGGGTCTAGTGGACACTTAATTTGCAATAATATTTTGTGTGGCCTTCGCTAGAACATATTGTTCACCATAGTTCATTAGGAGGGATAGACATGTTCTTAATTGATTGTTGTAATCCTGTAAGTTTTTCTTCTAGTCATTTTTCAATAACTAGTGAAGTCAAAGTGCCTTCATCATCCATTTCTATTTGTTGTGCTTTTTTAAGGACTTATTCACATGTCGAGAGATTGTACATTTGTAGTGGTACTCTAATATTTTTCAATAGGCCTACTACATACCATTGTACAAGAAATATTTTGTCAATTGCATAAGGAATTTGAATCAATAGGTATCTAAACCTTTTATCATATTCTCGAATGGTTTCACTTGGGTTCTGCTTGTTTTCTTTAAATTTTTGTCCCGCAAGGTGGTTGATGTCTTATGCTTTGAAAATTTTGAGGAAATTTTTCTTTGTATCTGACTTCGAGCATTGTTGATTGTTTGTATAATTCATAAGCTAGGTAAGAGATCTAGCTCGAAGTGCGACACCAAATTGTACCATTTGTTTATCCTCACTAGTTATGACTTCCACATCCCATAATTTCTCATGCATGAACCAATGTCATTTGGGATCCTCATCTCCTTCATAGATCAAAATTTGATTGAGACCCATTTCTACTTTCTTGTATCTTATCAAGGCTGGAACTATTGAAAAAGTTTGGGTCAGAGTCGACTAAGAAGTTGAATTGATTTCTTGAATCAAGATCTTAATATTCAACTCGACTGGTACAATCTGATGTTGGTCTTCAGAAGGGATTTATTCAAGCTAACTGCACTTGTTCATTTCTTGGGCTTGGAAGATCTGTTTAACACGATTTGTTTATATACTTGGAGAATCATCCTCTATAGGGTTGCGTCTATTCGTTTTCACTTTCTGTTTAATTTGATTATTCCAATAGTATATTCGACATGGGGTGGCATCTGTGAGGTGTCTTATGTGAAGAAATATATATTTTGGTCAATCTTCTTGTGACTCAATTAACAACATATATCTTATCTGACCAGTGTTATCAGATCAACATCACACCCTTGGTGATTGCATATCCACATGAATTCTTTGTCGGAGGAAGTATGCATTACGCAGGCTAGGGCTTCTTGCAGGGGAAATTTGAATTGCAGGTCCCAAATCATCGATCTCCATATCAAATTGGTCATTTTCTTTCTAGGCACCACCAACTGCCTGCTCAATTGCAAGCTTCTACTCCTCTTAGGAGCCATCAGGGCACTCTTAAGGGCTACTCCAACAATTTTCCAATCCTAGGTAGCTTTTCTATGAGATTTCAAGGGATCTGTCTTGTTTCACAAATATTCTCGCCTCTTTTGTCTCTTGTTCCACTCTAGTTTTTGTATATTCATTGGGGGTTTATGGGTCTACTTTTGAAATTCAAACTTAACACACTATTCATTTATCTTCCTCCTGACTTTTGACATTTTCAACTTGGGTGTGCTTAGACTTATTATTTGACTTTATACCATCTCATAGATCATTCAAACCCCTGATGCTTTCTTGACTTGCTCGCGGTTGATGGTGTTCATTTTTTATTTTATCTTCATTTCTTCAAGAAGTATTCCCAAGATTCTTTGGTGTCTTTGCAGTTATATTCCAAGAATCGTTCCCACTCATCTTATTTCTCTTTCTAATTAGATTTTGGAGGAGACTTTTTCAGAAGGGGTTAGTACTCAACGATGTCATCGACTCCTTTGTATAAGAGGAACTTGTGAAGTAACGAAAAAATTATACAAAGAAACTCGTCGTGAAGTTATGTATAACATTTATTTTGAATGGTTTGGAATGACTCTCTATCTTTGATTGCTTATTCTTCAATGCAGTCTTGCACGATCCTCTCAAACCACTCATTCAGGTTTGTTCTTCCCCTGTTTATGATTTTGTGCATCAACTTCTAATTAGGGGTGAGTCTGTGCATTATATTGGATGATACATTTGTAGAGTTCTTCTGGAATGAATTCTGAGAATCGTTCTTCTGTCTCCAAGAAGAACTGAGTGTGTGCTGCTCCTAGTGTCAGTCGATTTCTTCTTTCATAGTTTTTGATATAATTGGTAATTTTACTTTCCCACCATTCATGTATGTATTCCAAGGTTCACATATACATTCCTTTTTTATGCATTCCCAAGTTCATAACTATCGACAATGGAACCAACGTTGTAGTCTGAGGGAAAATATGATATGGTTACTGGTAGATCCTTACACAGAGAAATACACACTACAACATCATATAGAAAAATACATAGACATACAGATATATATACACGGGAGGTGAGAGAACCATCAAAACATTTTTTTATATTTAGAACAACCTTTGTATTTCCATTAGATATTCATGTNNNNGTATAGTTACTAGTCCGTTACATTTCCTAACTATTCAATCAATCGACTCTAACCGACTATTCGACCAAATTTCCTAACTGACAACTACAGTCGACTTGGCTAGTCGACTGGTGGGTCTAGTTGGTGGGGTTAACTAGCCCCTACAACACCCAGGGCATCATGAATTGTCCATGTAAGTACTCTATGGAATTGAAATTCCTTTTCCCCTATTGGTGTAGAGATGATGTACATTGTGATGTCATCCCATAACTTTAGTAGCTCGTCAATAAGAGGCTCAATATATACATTCATATCTTTCACTTGGTATTTAACTAATTGAGTGAAAGTACACATAATTACTACCTTGTATATATATAATAAATTATGCAATGAATAAGACAAACAAAATGCAATGTTCAAACAAATTTTGTAAACAAATACCTGAAACAATCATTGCTAACATTGTGTGCTCCCTCTTTATTGACATCCAAGGAGGAAGGTTATTGTTTATAACAAAAATAGGCCACACTGAGTAACCAGACCTGAGCTCACCAAATCGATTGACATTGTCAGCTGCCAATGAAGGCCTAACATCATGAGGTCATTCTTTAAAAATAAACCACATTTATTCGATGTTCCTAAATGTAGAACCATCTGTAGGCATCCGAAGAACACCATATTTACTTCTATGCCATGCATGGTAATCCATAAATTGTGCTATGCTTTGGCACCTGGACAGTTGCTGCAAATGTGGAATTATCAAAATATGACGAAGTACCTTGTGAGGCACTGTTGATGGGCATGAAAGAATCATTCAAGTAGTTAAGGGAGAATGCCCGATGGAAGGTCCTAATTAGACCCACTCTCGTTTGGGATAGCATTTCCGACTAGAATATTGGCCTAGTTTCTGATCTAAACTAATTATCTAAATATGAATCTGAGAACAAATTGTTCTCAGATGAATTAAAATTCTAAAGATCTAAACTAGACTAAAATAATTAATTGTTGTCCTAAAATGCATTCCTATTCTATCCCATCGTATCCTATTCCGATAAAGAGCGATCTATAAAAATAAGTGCAGTTAAACATAATATCACTTGCACATAATTAATTCATGGAAGAAATAAATGAATAAACTTAACAATACAATAAGACATATACAAATAATTGATTCGCTAACTTATTATATTATTGTTGTACTTGGCATGAAAATAATGGCAACAATGGACATATAGAAATTAGTCTAGAAATAGTTCATATAACTTGAATCCACACATTCACAGAAATAAATATGTATAAACAAAATAGTCTCATTCATAAACATTTGTACCAAAATCTTCAAAGTGTCTCTTGTTCAAATTCACATACAATAATAATACTGTCCTGATACAATCCGAGTCCAAAATCCATTTCTCATTTACAATTATGCCTTTTATAATTATTCGGTGACTGTTTACATTCTCGATATTTCATCATAAGTAAAAAGCAATTTACAAAAAAACAACTCTTTGCATTCCTATCCTCAATAGGATTTAAGATAGCAAAGATGATACTCGAGGAGAAGTTATGAAAAATGGGATCATCATGGGTTCTTGTGCATCTGGTCCCGATATTCCTTCCAGAGTGAATTTTTGTCCACAATCTTCTTTAATTTCTCTAACTACATCTTTTCAATATCCAATTCTCCATCACAAACCTTGGTGGAAACCTCTTGTTTCAATTCTTGTGCTGTGTGTTTAACGAAATCATGGGACATAGTGGTAATCCTGACAAGTTCCAACATATATTCTTCCAGGCATTCTTTATTTACTTTAGTTAAATGTTCATTACTCAATTTGATATTCTCCTTGTGCTCCTCCACCTCTGCTATCCCGATTTTGAAAGGTGGTGCTTCATCAATGGGGGGCATCGACTTCATCCCAAATTCTTCAAGGAGATCATCTGAACTATTCCATAGCCATTTGCATGTCTTAGATCCTATCTTTTGGATGGATTGGATATATTCTAATAGGGGCTTCCAAGTATCAAAGAATACTTGGTATTTTATCGTTTCTATTCTAGAGTAACATGAAAATGTAGTTGGGGAATTTTTGTACACGCCTTTCCAATCGACGATCCTATTGAAGGCATCATTTTCCTTTTGGTACTGGTCCCCGATTACAACTATTTGGTCTTCAATTCTCAACTGGTCACCCCGGTCAACTTGGATATCATTAAGAAGGAACACAATTTCTTTTTTCTCAAATCTACACTTTTCGTTGAGGTTTAATGCCTCTGTCTTGATTGTTTCTAAGGACAAAGTATTTTCCCTGTTTTCTTCCAGGAATTATTTAATATTTTCATTGTCCTGTTATAATTCCTTGATTTGAAGGATTTGTTGTTTAATAAACTGTTTGGTTTCACCTAGCTCATTTTTTAGATGAGACATCTCTTCTGCATTCTCCCTCTTGATCTGTTCAATCTCTTCAGAAAGCTTTACCTTTGTAGATTTCAAGTCTTTCAAATGGGTGTCCCATTTCAACTTTGCTTTTCGATTAAATTCAATAATCAATTCATCCTTTTGGGTTTGCAATGATTTGTTGAGTTCCTCTGTTTTGAAATTATTAACAACCTTGGCAACTCTTTCAAATTCTAAAGTCATCTCATCCCTTACAACTTGCACAATTTTCTCAATTTCTTCCTTGCGCAGTTTGTCCTTTTTCTCAATAGCTTTTAGGAATTCTATAGAGATGTTATCCTTATGAGTTTTCAACTCTGTTTCCAACTTGATGATTCTGGTCCGGGCTACACTTAAGGCTGTGGTAACCTCAAGGAAAGTTGAAACATTCAAATCTGCAAATGCATGGAGATCAGAGGCTAATTGTATAGCATTTTCCTCTGAGTCAGGCCCAAATTTACATTCAACAACTCTTCCTATAGATGACTTGGATTTAGCAGATTCTCCCATTTTCCTTTTGTTTGACCTTTTTTCAATGCTCTTCATCTTATCATCATAGAAATAGTCTCTAATAGCCACATAAACACCTTCAAAACTCACAATTTGTGAGTAAAAGGTGGTATTACCTGGGACACCATTAAGGGGGGTGTATTCATGGAGTGAAATGTTTACTATGCCCATATTAGGATTCGATGGGATGCCTGGGGTTTTTCTTAATATTTTTTTCTTCTGTTGCTTCAATTTCTCATTTTCCTTTCTTTTAGATTCTGCCTCAACTACCACTCTTTCATTTTCTCTTTTCTGGGCCTCATCTTCTTCAGTGAGTCTTTTGGCCTCTGCTTCAACTACTGATTTTTCACTTTCTTTTCTCAATGGGTTTCTTCAACTTTCCTTTTAGCTTCTACCCCGACTCGTATTTTCTGATAATCTACATCAACTTTCAACCTCTTCTACTCCAATTCCTCAGTTTTATTGATCTTCTCTTTCTCTTTGGTGATTAATTTATTTTGATCCTCTTGCAAAAATATTAGAAACTATTCTTGATGAAACTTCTTCATTTATTCTTGTTCAACTTGGAGTTTTTGCCTGGCAAAATCATCGGGCAATTTCCGTAATACCTCTTCATAAAAAAATATCCTTTGAACCCATATTCATCAAAATATACCACATGGATATTAGAATGATTAAGACCCATATATCTAACATGACTCACTGCTAGCTCATGTGGGTCATGTCCTTTTTCACTTCCTAGGCATACACATAAATATTGCAGAGCCTATGCTTCTTTTCTAGCATGTTGTTCATTTAATAGACTATAGTTTCCTATGTGCATAGGAAACATAGACCAATTTTTTTTACTATTTCTCATGAGAAAAGAGGTAACCCCTATTCTTATGGTCCGATAGGTTATTTCTCTCATTAAAATGGGATTTGGGACAAATTATGGAAAAAGATGAGGGGATCCTGTAGTGCCATATACTTTGACATAGGTATAATATTTTCCTAGATACCAATCAACTTTCCCTTTCATCCCATATCTAACTTCACTTGAAATTATATACCTTGGGAACCCAAAAATGATAGTGTAAAGAGGAGAGAGGAAATGCTCACAATTATCATATAAATACCTCTTGTAATTTATGTTCCAAAGCTCAGATCAATACACATGAACATGAGGCTGATTTATATCCCAATTCCATACAAGGTTGGGAAATGGAATAAAGGACCAAATGGCATCAATTAAATAAGTTGACACATATAAACATGGATTTTTCATACCTGGTACATTTTTCACATTGATGCATATGTTGAAAGTAAATATCTCCGCCGAGTTGAACAATTGTCCTGTCTTCACAATGGTATGGGCCATGGGTAGCCAATTTGTTTGAAAATGTGTGCATTTTTCTTCGCCATATAATTGTTTCAACATCACTATCAAAATTTTGTATGGAGCCTTGAAATCTTGTGTGGGGATAGGCTTCTAGCATTTATTGAAAATTATGTCTTCGTCTATCCACCAATTCTTCATTAACTTGGCTGGGCCTTTGTTATTTTTAGAAAATCCCTTTAGGAATGTCTCATTGAGAGAGAACATGGGTCCAGGAAGGAGATATCTTGTACATGCTATCCCCATTTTGTGGGATAACTAAGGAGATCATGTATCGAGGCCCCCGGGTTGCAAATATGGAGTGCTGAGAGACTACATGACCAACAATATCCACTTGCACAGATGGAGACCATTCTCACCACCACAGAGGTTAGGATTTCATATGGCACCCACCACACCAGCTGGCTTCCAAGAGACACTAAGCCTTTCTCCATGAGTTACAATTCAGGTATTATAGTGGGTATCATTTCAATAATTGAGGCATTTTGAGTATGTTGTATCTTAGACTACTTTAGATTTCATGACATATGCTTGGACATTATGCCTTTTTCCTTGTTTCACCTTGGTGGTTGACATTGTGCCCTAAGAAGTGGTCTTCCTTAGGAATGGGTTTGATCCTATGAACTCCATTGAAGATTTATTGTACCATTCCTAGCCATACTTACCACTTTCCATCACCTAAACCCCCCCCATTTCCTTGTCTCTTGGGATTTTAGGGTGTACTGACCCAAGAAGGGGTTGTCCCTCATTCTATGGGAAGAAGGGGTTGAAGGCCCAAAGGGATTTTTATTGGTTAAAAACTATAAAATCCTATATATAAACCTTCCAGATGCTTCACCTAGGGATCCCCTGAGAAAGCAATGAAGTGCTTCTCTGTAAGAAAACGGGGACCCACAAGAATAAATGATTTTTAATTCTTAAAGGGTTCATTGGTGGATAGGAGGTCTCATCACAAACTGACCTATCATGATAATGGGTATCTAGTGGTATGAAATTACCATCATCTAGTCACCAATCCAGGGTAATGGATCTCAGTTGCATGGTTGAGAGAAAGGGGGTCTCATCACAA